>CAUOPZ010000445.1:7500-15000 GCA_963457665.1 Thysanoteuthis rhombus
CTGAAAAAAAACTTTTTTTTTCCCAAAATTCCCTCTCTAAATAGGTTTTGCAATATAATGCTGAACTGATCCTCCAGATTGTGCATGCTTGTTTTTTGAAAATTCAGGCATTTTACTGATCATTGCCCCCCAAAAGACAAGAGGAGCTGCTTATTTATTGATTACATCTTTTTTTTCTATTCCCTAATTGATCATCCCCAATACTGCGAACTGACAAGAGATGCACATGGTCACATGATAGTTTTTTATTTTCTGACTAACCAGACTTGTCCTTGATATATCTAAATAGTATGGATATGATTATTTCAACTGAAAATTCCTGGACAGAAGGGACTGGGCGATGTAGTTTGCCTGAACACCTTCCATGGAAGTAACTAATTTAATTTGCAATGTAATTTTATGCCAAGTTACTCCCTTAGTTGTATCCAGCAACATTCAAGCTTGTTTTAGAAAATTCAAACTTGTTTTCAGTGATCACTGCCCTACAAAAGGCAAGATCACCACTTTTTCCAATCATATTAATTGATCACCCCCACCACAATTTGTCATGCCGCTAGGAGACATTGGTCATATGATGGTTTCTATTGAGTGACTAACCAGACCTGTTATTGAGTTTTGTCACTTGGGGATAATTTTCATTATCTTTTTTCATGATTCAGATAATTGTCCATCACTCCCTGTAGACTTGTTACCTAGTAAGTCAGTGCCTCTACGTTGACTGTGGCATCAGCCGTCACTGTCCAGGCTTTCTATAACACATTTCTTTTGTCTCAGCTTGTGATGTGTGAAATAGATTTAAAGAACCATTCTTGCTTATGGCACCTGATATTCATAAGTAGTCACCCATCTAAATACTGACCAGGCTCAACATTGCTTAACTGCAGTGATCATAGGAGAACTCATGAATTTAGTTTGATTTGGCCCTAAACATTAGGACCAAGGCAATCCTTGATTACCATTTGAGTATGATGATTTCAACACTCATCCTTCATTGATTCAGTTCTAGGGAAGGTTACTCTTAGTGTAAAATGATTATCTTCTTTAGAACAAAGATATTGCTTTATGCTATTTTTTGCAATGTGAAAGAAAGAAAAACTTTCCCTTTTCCCTTCTTACTGGTTATACCTTCCAAGAAGGCTGTAGAATGGATCAGTTGAAATAAAAACATGATTAAGAAAAGTGTGAGTGTTATATTGCATCCATTCATTAGAGGTGTCTTCCGTCCGTCAGTCGATAGGTCTGTCCCCCTATTGTTTCTCAGTTGTTTCAAGTTAAACTTGTTTGAAACTTAGTAGAAATGTGTCCCTTGATAAGATGCTTCTCACTTAGAAATCTTCCATTCAGGGCCACATGATCTGTCAATAACGGTGTTTAAACTTTATAGTAAACGCTCGATGAACTTTTGGTTCTTGTTTTTCTAACCCTTTTGTGTTATTTATCCATTATTTGTAGATCTTATTGTTGGTGCTCCGTATGAAGGAGATGGAACCATTTACATCTTCCATGGATCAGCCTCTGGCATTGTGCCCAAACCTTCCCAGGTTTGCTTTCTCTTTTATTCGGATTTAAAATTTTTTTATTCTTATTAATGAATAGATGAAGTGTTTTAACCCATTGAAGTAATAAAATAATGATAATTGCTTTAATACTACTACTATTACTAAAAACATTAACAACAGACATGGTGCCAATGATTGGAATAAAGGGTGGTTTTGTAAGATTTGACTTCTGCTGACCATGATGCTTTTAAAGAGTGGCTGCTGAGCGTGAACCAAGATTTTCTTAAGCAAGAGAGACATGAGTTTGAATCTCTCTGAAAGTTTACTCTTTATTTCCAATCCATACTGTTTACTTGCTGCCCTGGAAGTGATTGTCCTGATTCAGAATTATACTAAGATAGGATAACAGTAAATAGGAGTCAAAACTAATTGTTTTCTTTTTCTTTTTTTGCTTATTCCTTGAATCTCTTAAAAAGATTAAACTGTTTGTTTGGTTGTTCTGCTATGGGAGTTCCTTGGACATTTAGCATCCTGGATAACTGACCCCCAGTCATTGGCATCCCTGGACATTTGTGTCTTGTATTTTTGCATCCCATTAAATTGCAGTCATTTGTATCCAACATTTTTACGAGGATCTGCCTATGAGAGGCATACCTCTTGAGTTTGGAATTGAAATAGAAATTTTTTCAATCAATTGAATGTATGCCACAACAAGGGATACAATTATGTAGAATACAATCGACCTGTCAATGTTGTGGAGTAATGATTAGGAAGCTAGTTTTCGCAGACTTTCATTACTACAGTCGGGTCAATCTTTTCTGATTGCTTCAAACTTATAGTCATGTACCTTACTAAGCAAAACTCACTATGAGACAAGGCCACTATTCATATCAACAATATATCTTGTTAGCTGCTCCTGGACAATCATTGCTTTCACTGCCTTCATCACCATCATCTACGAATGGTATTGGATCATTATCCGATACAAAATGAGAGAGTTAGATGACCTAGAACTTACATAAATATTACATTTTTCATGAACACTTATTAATGAATGTTAATTTGTAGGTGTTGCCTATATCATATTTACCAGCAGTTGGTATGAATATTGCCACCTTGCGGAAACATGTAGTGCTAGAGTTAGTTTCCAGAGCGGGGAAAATTAAATTGTGAGAAGTTACAGGTCCTGTCAATGTAAGGTATATCAGCGAAATATCTCATCAGATCTTCATCAGCCAAAGAAATTTATTGCAAGATGTTTCATCATCCAGGTTCCCTTCTATGATTCACCAAATGTCTGTTTGTATGTGATAATCAATATATCATCATGAAATTTTCTTTGTACGTAATGGGACCCAAGACATGTTTTTAGAAAGTTAGTTTCTGAAAATTGATAAAAAAAAAACCCTGTAGAGACTGGATTTGCTCACATCCAAATACTGATGAATCAATTTCCATCCATCTATCTATATAAGTGTAATTCTTTTCATCTGTATGTGACCTCTAAATAGATTAAACAATGTATTGTAACTGGTGGTCTTGAATTGAAGTACCTTTAAAAAAACATTTTGATCTTCTATTGGGGCCAAAGGCTGAGTTCATGCCTTCTGCAGGGTGGTTTTTCAGTTGTTAGAATTGAGAAATCACCAGCAATATCAGTACCCAAAACACTATTTCCTTTCTTTAAAAAAAAAAAAAAAAAATTTGAGATTGGATAAATTTTCAAAATCCTTCAATTTCAGAGAATATCAGCGTCTGACCTGTCCCATCCATTCAAGGCTTTTGGAGCCGCTCTGGGTACTGGTATGGACATTGACAACAATAGCTACCCAGATGTTTTGGTTGGTGCCTTTGAATCTGATTCAGTTGCTTTGCTTTATTCCCGGCCAATCATTACTCTGAAATCTAGAATCACAATCGATCCAGAAATCATCGACCTAAATGCTAAAAGCAATTGCCCCTCTTTCATTCCAATCCAACTGTGTGTATCAATACAGATCTGTCTTACTTCTACGACGCAATCCAGGTGAGTGGATCCTATCTCTGTTTGCCTGGAGATTTTAAACCTTTTTTGATTTTTGTTTTATATTTATGAGTTGCTTCTTTAAAAAAAACTCTCTGAATGGTGATACCATTTTGTCTCAACTTGACCCCTCTTCAACTCCTCCTCTTTTTTGGTATCTTCCCTGGCGTGAAAGTCCAATGATGAAATAAGCTACTAAAAAAAGGGCCTTGAAGAAGGAGTAAGGAGTTGTTTTTGATAACCTACACTTGATTACTTCTTTTTGATGAAACATTCCTGGCAGTGTTGCCAATTCTAAAAATATTTTTGTGCTTGTTTCACTGCTAAAACGTGCTAAATTAGAAAAAAAAAACTAGGTAGATATTAAAAATGATCAAAATCACACTAAAAAATGGATGAAGAGTCAATCTTTTCTGGGTGCTCTAAACTTAGAGCCATGTACCATGCTAAACAAAATTTAGAATGAGACAAGGCTACTATTCATATGAACAATATATCTCATCATACCTAAAACATGCTAAATTTTAAAAAAATAGCATAGAAATGCCAGAAAAAGTCAGAAACATGCTAAAAATGAATAAAAATGTCAATTTATCTTTTTTTATACGGCCAAAACTTGAAACGCGCTACGATTGGCAACACAAACCCTTACTTAGAAAGTGTTGCAAACGCCTTTTCTCTGCATTTTTTTTTGTTTTTGTTTTTCTCCGATGATCGGGTGTGAGGGGATGAGGCAGGGGTAGTAAACCAAGGATCAATCCCTCAAACAACAATAAAGATGACTGTGGGAGGGTAGATGAAGGTCTTAAGATTGGTCACACCCACTAATATTTTGTGCATCGTATTGACTCTTTTTTTTTTTTTTTTTCTTTTCATATTTTCTTTTTCTTCCAGTTCATCAAAGGATCCCATAAGAATTAAATATACAGTCATTTCCGAAAAATTTGACCCCAAAGTTTTAATCATCCGTGCTTTGTTTTATCAACCAACATCTGGTAATAACTATGAGACGTCTGGCTACTTGAACCTCAAACATGGAGATAGTGAAAATTGTACAAAGGTCTACGCTTATCTACGGGTGAGTAGCTTCGCTCATTGTTGCTGTTAGACTAGAAACCATCAACCTAAACTGTCTACATGGGTTTCTCTCAGTTATCAAATCGTTCTGCCTGGCTGTGTATGCATGTATAATATGTACAGTTCACACCAATGGAGCTAGAGGGCTGAAATTTTCAACATATGCTCCTTATTATATTTAGAAGAGAGATTTTTTGTTTTGTACCTCCCCACTCCCAAAAATGCTGCCAAAAGACATTGGTCTTGGGACGGTTTCTATTGAGTGACTAACCAGACCTGTGTAATAAAAGTCCATTCTAGAATCACAAATACAAAAAATATTGTTTATATGATATCAGATGCTTCAACATTTCACAAGCATTTTTCTTTCTACCACTGTTTCTTTTTTTTTTTTTTTGAGCATATGCGAGGTGCTACCCAAAAGTTCCAGAAATTTGATAGAGCTGGCAAATATTTTACTTTATCTCTCAGTTCCCACTGTAATCTCTGAAGTTGTCCCTTTGGGCATGTATACAGCAATCCAAGTTTTTTTCCACGATTTCATGCATTCTTGGAAGCCAGGAACTGCTAGACATAATTAGTCTTAGTACAAATTTGACAGTCTGTCTGCTATCTCAGATATCCAACAAAATGAACTGAACATTCCTGTATATAACAGTCTTTCAATATCACAAACATCATGGATAGTTTGTCTATGATCTGCAAGGATAGCTGATGTACTTTTTCAATGTTTTCTGGTGTTGTGCTTATCCAGAATGGTCATTGTCTTTGACTGGAGTTTGTCATAACTTGAAACACTTCTAGCAAAATAACTTTCTGCTTTGGAACATATATTGTCACAGAAGGCTTGCTGATAACTTCATAATTCCATCTTCCCAGAACTTTTCATTTTTCTCAGCAAAAGATCTGCTCAAAGTGCCTTTTACAGTCTTACGGAGAAAGGAAAAAAAAAATTTTCATCAAGAGAATTCTGTCAAGAACAGAAAATTTCTTACTTTTCTGAAAAAGCAACTGAAATTGAGATGAAAGAAAACTATTCGTAATTGATAATAGTTGACAATGCTTCACCTAATGGAAAATAGATATTTGTTTTGTTCCTATTTTATGTATGTGAAATGAAAGGAATTACTGCTTAGAGGAATTATCTCTTTTTTTTCTCCGATTGTAGTTTACTTAAAAAAAACTTGAGTTAACTTTAAATCCAGATGTTTTGGACTACATCTAATTGTAAGAAATATGTATTTGGATGATTTTTGATAAAATGAGATATTTATCAAATTGTTTTGCATACACTCACACAAAGCACAACTGTAATAAAACACTGATATACCCTACCTATGAAGACCGTCGCTAAAATGAATCATTGCGTCACGCAAACACAGACACAACAACAGACACATGAACATGAGTGGTTGCTGGTAAAGAAAGAGACATAATTTCTGTAAGCTGTGGTTCCTTTTATTTTTTCTTGGTAAAATAGAAAATTACCCAGAATTCAAGTTGATTTTATTGAACTGTTTTTGTTTAATTTCTTTTTTTTTTTTTTCTAGGATTCTTTCCGAGACAAATTGAGTCCAATCAAATTCCAGTTCAGTTATGAATTGATGATACCGAAGCCTTCCCGCTCTAACAGTCCCCCAGACATCAATTCATATCCAATTCTTGACCTCATCAATTCGGAAACGACGACTGAGGAAAGACAAGTAAGTAGAATTATTGAGAAAAATTCTTTATTTCTTTACAGTAGTGGTTATGAAACTGTGGTCAGTTGACCCCTGGGAGTCTAACAAATAATGCTTGAGTATTCTGCAGCAGTGTTCCTGCTAAACCTGACATGGCGAATCTTATGGCAGAGGAACAACATCTATTGCACAGCTATGAAAAAACAGAATTATTGAACACAGACTTGTACTACATTTTAGAAATCAAATAAATGTTAACTTGAGTAAATATGATTTTTAAAGTTCGAAACTAATCTATTATCAAAGTTCATTGATAGCAGTCCAAAAACTAAATGCTGAAAATAGGAATCTGCCAGAATATTTCCTTTGAGGAGTCTTGGAGGTTTCAAAATTTCAGAACCACTGCTAATCTCGGTTGATGCTTCTTTATTTAGTGCTGATTCGTTATACTGCCCTTTTTCAAATATTCCTTGTAATGAATTTTGTAATGATAAATTTTGAAAAAAAACAATGAATGATAAAACTTTTAATAGAAAGTATCATGGACAGTTTCTGAAATGACAGTATAATATACACTACAGTTTATATGCCATGTCTATGAGAGTAAACATATACTGTGCTAGATGATGAATTCATGTGTATATATCGGCAATTGACACCTAGTGATACTTCACCAGTTCCAAAAAGTAGTTACCTGATGAGATACATGGCTCCAACCTATTCTATTTTGTTGAGGCTCAACATATTTTATAGATTATTGCCTGCACAAATCATTATTCATGTCATATTGAAATGATTCTCTATTATGATGTTTTGAATCATGCAGAAGTAAAGTTTCATTTTTTTAATTATTTTTTTTAATACCAAAAAGTATTCTCATATTTATTTAGTAGTATGATGATTTTGTTTATTTGCATCAACTGTCAGGTACTGTGATCCGATTCTGAAACACCTCGTCTCACTAATGGCCAACCTACATGTGTGACTTCTTATTGCTTGGCTAGAATTGTCATACTTGGAAGGTTAATCAATTTTTAAGTTCATGAACTGCTTATTAGCTTGTTATTGATAGAGGAATTCTTCAATGAATAAATTTGGAGATTATGCAGTGAATAGCAATAGAAAATTTTAAAATTCATCTAATGATCAAAGGGCGATAATTTTAATCAGAAGTTATTTCCCTTGAATTGTCTTTCATCTACATATTCATCTATGGGAA
>CAUOPZ010000446.1:0-20000 GCA_963457665.1 Thysanoteuthis rhombus
AATATTGGCTATTTCCATCAAAATTGGGCTGAATCGAATAATACATCAAATCCACCCGATCCAATGGTACCGTTACAATCAGCACGTCAAACTACGCCAATAAAAAGCCATAAAATCGATCGGTAAAAATGACATTCAAAAGACCATTTGTGACAGCTCACTTATGTATGCGGTAAAAATGCATTTTTGGCCAATATTGGCTATTTCCATCAAATTGGGCTGAATCGAAAAATACATCAAATCCACCCGATCCAATGGTACCGTTACAATCAGCACGTCAAAATACGCGAGAAAAAGCCATAAAATCGATAGGTAAAAAATGACATCAAAAGACCATTTTGTGACGGCTCACTTATGTATGCGGTAAAAAGCATTTTGGTCAATATTGGCTATTTCCATCAAATTGGGCTGAATCGAAAAATACATCAAATCCACCCGATCCAATGGTACCGTTGCAATCAGCACGTCAAACTACGCCAGAAAAAGCCATAAAATCGATAGGTAAAAATGACATTCAAACGACCATTTGTGACGGCTCACTTACGTATGCAGTAAAAATGCATTTTCGGTCAATATTGGCTATTTCCATCAAATTGGGCTGAATCAAAAATACATCAAATCCACCCGATCCAATGGTACCGTTGTATCAGCAGGTCAAACTACGCCAGAAAAAGCCATAAATCGATAGGTAAAAATGACATTCAAAAGGACCATTTGTGACAGCTCACTTATGTATGCAGTAAAAAATGCATTTTCGGTCAATATTGGCTATTTCCATCAAATTGGGCTGAATCGAAAAATACATCAAATCCAACCGATCCAATGGTACCGTTGCAATCAGCACGTCAAACTACGCCAGAAAAAAGCATAAAATCGATAGGTAAAAATGACATTCAAAAGACCATTTTTGACGGCTCACTTATGTATGCGATAAAAATGCATTTTCAGTCATTATTGGCTATTTCCATCAAATTGGGCTGAATCGAAAATACATCAAATCCACCCGATCCAATGGTACTGTTACAATCAGCACGTCAAACTACGCCAGTAAAAGCCATAAAATCGATAGGTAAAAATGACATTCAAAAGACCATTTTTGACGGCTCACGTATGTATGCGGTAAAAATCATTTTCGGTCAATATTGCCTATTTCCATCAAATTGGGCTGAATCGGAAAATACATCAAATCCACCCAATCCAATGGTACCGTTTGCAATCAGCACGTCAAAATACGCCAGAAAAAGCCATAAAATCGATAGGTAAAAATGACATTCAAAAGACCATCTGTGACGGCTCACTTATGTATGTAATTGAGGTGCCTTCTCGACCAATAGCGGCTATTTTCATCAAATTGGGCTGAATCGAAAAATACATCAAATCCACCTGATCCAATGGTACCGTTGCAATCAGCACGTCAAATTACGCCAGAAAAAGCCATAAAATCGATAGGTAAAAATGACATTCAAAAGACCATTTGTGACGGCTTACTTATGTATGTAATAGAAGTGCCTTCTCGACCAATAGCAGCTATTTTCATCAAAATTGGGCTGAATCGAAAAATACATCAAATCCACCCAATCCAATGGTACTGTTGCAATCAGCACGTCAAACTACGCCAGAAAAAGCCATAAAAATCGATAGGTAAAAATGACATTCAAAAGACCATTCGTGACGGCTCACGTATGTATGCGGTAAAAATTCATTTTCGGTCAATATTAGCTATTTTCATCAAATTCAGCTGAATCGAAAAAAATAAATCAAATCCACCCAATCCAATGGTACCGTTGCAATCAGCACGTCAAACTACGCCAGAAAAAGCCATAAAATCGATAGGTAAAAATGACATTCAAAAGACTATTTTTGACTGTTCACTTATGTAAGCGGTAAAAATAAATTCTCGGTCAATATTGGCTATTTCCATCAAATTGGGCTGAATCAAAAAATACATCAATTCCACCCAATCCAATGGTACCGTTGCAATCAGCACGTCAAACTTCGCCAGAAAAAGCCATAAAATCGATAGGTAAAAATGATATTCAAAAGACCATTTGTGACGGCTCACTGATGTATTTGCTGGAAGTGCTTTCTCGACCAATAGCGGCTATTTTCATCAAATTGGGCTGAATCGAAAAATATATCAAATCCACCCGATCCAATGGTACCGTTGCAATCAGTACGTCAAAGTACTCCAGAAAAAGCCATAAAATCGATAGGTAAAAATGACATTCAAAAGACCATTTTTGACAGCTCACTTATGTATGCGGTAAAAATGCATTTTCGGTGAATATTGCCTATTTCCATCAAATTAAGCTGAATCGGAAAATACATCAAATCCACCCGATCCAATGGTACCGTTGCAATCAGCACGTCAAAATATGCCAGAAAAAGCCATAAAATCGGTAGGTATAAATTACATTCAAAAGACCATTTTCGACGGCTCACTTATGTATGTGCTGGAAGTGCCTTCTCGACCAATAGCGGCTATTTTCATCAAATTAAGCTGAATCAAAAAATACATCAAATCCACCCGATCCAATGGTACCGTTGCAATCAGCACGTCGAACTACGCCATAAAAAGCCATAAAATCGATAGGTAAAAATGACATTCAAAAGACCATTTTTGTGGGCTCAATTTGTATGCAGTAAAAATGCATTTTCGGTCAATATTGGCTATTTCCATCAAATTGGGCTGGATCGGAAAATACATCAAATCCACCCGATCCAATGGTACCGTTGCAATCAGCACGTCAAACTACGCCAGGAAAAAGCCATAAAATCGATCGGTAAAAATGACATTCAAAAGACCTTTTTTGATGGCTCACTTACGTATGCGCTGGAAGTGCCTTCTCGACCAATAGCGGCTATTTTCATCAAATTGGGCTGAATCGGAAAATACATCAAATCCATCCAATCCAATGGTACCGTTGCAATCAGCACGTCAAACTACGCCAGAAAAGCCATAAAATCGATAGGTAAAAATGACATTCAAAAGATTATTTGTGACGGCTCACTTATGTATTTGCTGGAAGTGCCTTCTCGACCGATAGCGGCTACTTTCATCAAATTGGGATGAATCAAAAAATACATCAAAACCACCCAATCCAATGGTACCATTGCAATCAGCACGTCAAACTACGCCAGAAAAAGCCATAAAATCGATAGGTAAAAATGACATTCAAAAGACCATTTGTGACGGCTCAGGTATGTATGCGGTAAAAATTCATTTTCAGTCAATATTACGTATTTTCATCAAATTCAGCTGAATCGAAAAAAATACATCAAATCCACCCAATCCAATGGTACCGTTGCAATCAGCACGTCAAACTACGCCAGAAAAAGCCATAAAATCGATAGGTAAAAATGACATTCAAAAGACTATTTTTGACAGTTCACTTATGTAAGCGGTAAAAATGAATTTTCGGTCAATATTGGCTATTTCCATCGAATTGGGCTGAATCAAAAAATACATCAATTCCACCCGATCCAATGGTACCGTTGCAATCAGCACGTCAAACTACGCCAGAAAAAGCCATAAAATCGATAGGTAAAAATGATATTCAAAAGACCATTTGTGATGGCTCACTTATGTATGTTCTGGAAGTGCTTTTTCGACCAAAGCGGTTATTTTCATCAAACTGGGCTGAATCAAAAAATACATCAAATCCACCCGATCCAATGGTACCGTTGCAATCAGCACGTCAAACTACGCCAGAAAAGCCATAAAATTGATAGGTAAAAATGACATTCAAAAGACCATTTTTGACAGCTCACTTATGTATGCGGTAAAAATGCATTTTCGGTCAATATTGGCTATTTCAATCAAATTGGGCTGAAATGAAAAATACATCAAATCCACCCGATCCAATGGTACCGTTGCAATCAGCACGTCAAACTACGCCAGAAAAGCCATAAAATCGATAGGTAAAAATGACATTCAAAAGACCATTTTTGACAGCTCACTTATGTATGCGGTAAAAATGCATTTTTGGTCAATATTGGCTATTTCAATCAAATTGGGCTGAATCGAAAAATACATCAAATCAACCCGATCCAATGGTACTGTTGCAATCAGCACGTCAAAGTACGCCAGAAAAGCCATAAAATTGATAGGTAAAAATGACATTCAAAACACCCTTTTTGGCGGCTCACTTATGTATTCGGTAAAAATGCATTTTCGGTCAATATTTGGCTATTTCCATCAAATTGGGCTGAATCGAAAAATACATCAAATCCACCCGATCCAATGGTACCGTTGCAATCAGCACGTCAAACTACGCCAGAAAAAGCCATAAAATCGATAGGTAAAAATGACATTCAAAAGACCATTTTTGACGGCTCACTTATGTATGTGCTGGAATAGCCTTCTCGACCAATTGCGGCTATTTTAATCAAATTGGGCTGAATTGAAAAATACATCAAATCCACCCAATCAAATGATACCGTTGCAATCAGCACGTCAAATTACGCCAGAAAAAGCCATAATATCGATAGGTAAAAATGACATTCAAAAGACCATTTTTGACGGCTCACTTATGTATGTGCTGGAAGTGCCTTCTCGACCAATAGCGGCTATTTCCATCGAATTGGGCTGAATCAAAAAATACATCAATTCCACCCGATCCAATGGTACCGTTGCAATCAGCACGTCAAACTACGCCAGAAAAAGCCATAAAATCGATAGGTAAAAATGATATTCAAAAGACCATTTGTGACGGCTCACTTATGTATGTTCTGGAAGTGCTTTTTCGACCAATAGCGGCTATTTTCATCAAATTGGGCTGAATCGAAAAATACATCAAATCCACCCGATCCAATGGTACTGTTGCAATCAGCACGTCAAAGTACTCCAGAAAAAGCCATAGAATCGATAGGTAAAAATGACATTCAAAAGACCATTTTTGACGGCTCACTTATGTATGTAATTGGAGTGCCTTCTCGACCAATAGCGGCAATTTCATCAAATTCGGCTGAATCGAAAAATAAATCAAAACCACCCGATCCAATGGTACCGTTGCAATCAGCACGTCAAAGTACGCCAGAAAAAGCCATAAAATCGATAGGTAAAAATAACATTCAAAAGACCATTTTCGACGGCTCACGTATGTATGCAGTAAAAATTCATTTCCGGTCAATATTAGGTATTTTCATCAAATTCAGCTGAATCGAAAAAAATACATCAAATCCACCCAATCCAATGGTACCGTTGCAATCAGCACGTCAAACTACGCCATAAAAAGCCATAAGATCGATAGGTAAAAATGACATTCAAAAGACTATTTTTGACAATTCACTTATGTAAGCAGTAAAAATGAATTTTCGGTCAATATTGGCTATTTCCATCGAATTGGGCTGAATCAAAAAATACATCAATTCCACCCGATCTAATGGTACCGTTGCAATCAGCACGTCAAACTACGCCAGAAAAAGCCATAAAATCGATAGGTAAAAATGATATTCAAAACACCATTTGTGACGGCTCACTTATGTATGTGCTGGAAGTGCTTTCTCGACCAATAGCGGCTATTTTCATCAAATTGGGCTGAATCGAAAAATACATCAAATCCACCCGATCTAATGGTACCGTTGCAATCAGCACGTCAAAGTACTACAGAAAAAGCCATAGAATCGATAGGTAAAAATGACATTCAAAAGACCGTTTTTGACGGCTCACCTATGTATGCGGTAAAAATGCATTTTTGGTCAATATTGCCTATTTCCATCAAATTAAGCTGAATCGGAAAATACATCAAATCCACCCGATCCAATGGTACCGTTGCAATCAGCACGTCAAACTACGCCAGAAAAAGCCATAAAATCGGTAGGTATAAATGACATTTGAAAGACCATTTTTGACGGCTCACTTATGTATGTGCTGGAAGTGCCTTCTCGACCAATAGCGGCTATTTTCATCAAATTGGGCTGAATCAAAAAATACATCAAATCCACCCGATCCAATGGTACCGTTGCAATCAGCACGTCAAAATACGCCAGAAAAAGCCATAAAATTGATAAGTAAAAATGACATTCAAAAGACCATTTTTGACGTCACGTTTATGTAAGTGCTGGAAGTGCCTTCTCCACCAATGGCGGCTATTTTCATCAAATTGGGCTGAATCGAAAAATACATCAAATCCACCCCATCCAATGGTACCGTTGCAATCAGCACGTCAAACTACGCCAGAAAAAGCCATAAAATCGATAGGTAAAAATGACATTCAAAAGACCATTTTTGTGGGCTCAATTTGTATGCAGTAAAAATGCATTTTCGCTCAATATTGGCTATTTCCATCAAATTGGGCTGGATCAAAAATACATCAAATCCACCCGATCCAATGGTACCGTTGAGATCAGCACGTCAAACTACGCCGGAAGGAGCCATAAAATCGATAGGTAAAAATGACATTCAAAAGACCATTTTTGACGGCTCACTTATGTATGTGCTGGAAGTGCCTTCTCGACCAATAGCAGCTATTTTCATCAAATTGGGCTGAATCGAAAAATACATCAAATCCATCCAATCCAATGGTACCGTTGCAATCAGCACGTCAAATTACGCCAGAAAAAGCCATAAAATCGATAGGTAAAAATGACATTCAAAAGACCATTTTTGACAGCTCACTTATGTATGCGGTAAAAATGCATTTTCGGTCAATATTGGCTATTTCCATCAAATTGGTCTGAATCGAAAAATACATCAAATCCACTCGATCCAATGGTACCGTTGCAATCAGCATGTCAAAATACGCCATAAAAAGCCATAAAATCGATAGGTAAAAATGACATTCAAAAGACCATTTGTGACGGCTCACTTATGTATGCAGTAAAAATGCATTTTCGGTCAATATTGGCAATTTCCAGCAAATTGGGCTGGATCGAAAATACATCAAATCCACCCGATATAATGGTACTGTTGCAATCAGCATGTCAAACTACGCCAGAAAAAGCCATAAAATCGATAGGTAAAAATGACATTTAAGAGATCATTTTTGACAGCTCACTTATGTATGCGGTAAAATGCATTTTCGGTCAATATTGGCTATTTCCATCAAATTGGGCTGAATCAAAAAATACATCAAATCCACCCGATCCAATGGTACTGTTGCATTCAGCACGTCAAACTACGCCAGCAAAAGCCATAAAATCGATAGGTAAAAATGACATTCAAAAGACCATTTTTGACGGCTCACTTATGTTTGTGCTGGAAGTGCTTTCTCGACCAATAGATGTTATTTTCTTCAAATTGGGTTGAATCGAAAAATACATCAAATCCACCCGATCCAATGGTACCGTTGCAAACAGCATGTCAAACTACTCCAGAAAAAGCCATAAAATCGATAGGTAAAAATGACATTTAAAAGACCATTTTAGTGGGCTCAATTTGTATGCAGTAAAAATGCATTTTCGGTCAATATTGGCTATTTTTATCAAATTGGGCTGAATCGAAAAATACATCAAATCCACCCGATCCAATGGTACCGTTGCAATCAGCACGTCAAACTACGCCAGAAAAAGCCATAAAATCGATAGGTAAAAATGACATTCAAAAGACCATTTTTGACGGCTCACTTATATATTTGCTGGAAGTGCCTTCTCGACCAATAGATGTTATTTTCATCAAATTGGGCTGAATCGAAAAATACATCAAATCCACCCGATCCAATGGTACCGTTGCAATCAGCACGTCAAACTACTCCAGAAAAAGCCATAAAATCGATAGGTAAAAATGACATTCAAAATACCATTTTTGACGGCTCACTTATGTATGCAGTAAAATTGCATTTTTCGTCAATATTGGCTATTTTTATCAAATTGAGCTGAATCGAAAAATACATCAAATCCACCTGATCCAATGGTACCGTTGCAATCAGCACGTCAAACTACGCCAGAAAAAGCCATAAAATCGATAGGTAAAAATGACATTCAAAAGACCATTTTTGACGGCTCACTTATGTATGTGCTGGAAGTGCCTTCTCGACCAATAGCGTCTATTTTAATCAAATTGGGCTGAATTGAAAAATACATTAAATCCACCCGATCCAATGGTACCGTTGCAATCAGCACCTCAAACTACTCCAGAAAAAGCCATAAAATCGATAGGTACAAATGACATTCAAAAGACCATTTTTGACGGCTCACTTATGTATGCAGTAAAAATGCATTTTTTGTCAATATTGGCTATTTTTATCGAATTGGGCTGAATCGAAAAATACATCAAATCCACCCGATCCAATGGTACCGTTGCAATAAGCACGTCAAACTACGCCGGAAAAAGCGATAAAATCGATAGGTAAAAATGACATTCAAAAGACCATTTTTGACGGCTCACTTATATATGCGGTAAAAATGAATTTTCGGTCAATTTTGGCTATTTCCATCAAATTGGGCTGATTCGAAAAACACATCAAATCCATCCGATCCAATGGTACTGTTGCAATCAGCACGTCAAACTACGTCAGAAAAAGCCATAAAATCGATGGGTAAAAATGACATTCAAAAGACCATTTTTGACGGCTCACACACGTATGAAGTAAAAATGCATTTTTGGTCAATATTGGCTATTTTTATCGAATTGGGCTGAATCGAAAAATACATCAAATCCACCCGATCCAATGGTACCGTTGCAATCAGCACGTCAAACTACGCCAGAAAAAGCCATAAAATCGATAGGTAAAAATGACATTCAAAAGACCATTTTTGACGGCTCACTTATATATTTGCTTGAAGTGCCTTCTCGACCAATAGATGTTATTTCCATCAAATTGGGCTGAATCGAAAAATACATCAAATCCACCCGATCCAATGGTACCGTTGCAATCAGCACGTCAAACTACTCCAGAAAAAGCCATAAAATCGATAGGTAAAAATGACATTCAAAATACCATTTTTGACGGCTCACTTATGTATGCAGTAAAAATGCATTTTTCGTCAATATTGGCTATTTTTATCAAATTGAGCTGAATCGAAAAATACATCAAATCCACCCGATCCAATGGTACCGTTGCAATCAGCACGTCAAATTACGCCAGAAAAAGCCATAAAATCGATAGATAAAAATGACATTCAAAAGACCATTTGTGACGGTTCACTTATGTATGTAATTGAAGTGCCTTCTCGACCAATAGCGGCTACTTTCATCAAATTGGGCTGAATCGAAAAATACATCAAATCCACCCGATCCAATGGTACCGTTGCAATCAGCACGTCAAACTACGCCAGAAAAAGCCATAAAATCGATAGGTAAAAATGACATTCAAAAGACTATTTTTGACGGCTCACTCATGTAACTGCTGGAAGTGCCTTTTCGACCAATAGCGACTATTTTCATCAAATTGGGCTGAATCCAAAAATACATCAAATCCACCCGATCCAATGGTACCGTTGCAATCAGCAAGTCAAACTACGCCAGAAAAAGCCATAAAATCGATAGGTAAAAATGACATTCAAAAGACCATTTTTGTGGGCTCAATTTGTATGCAGTAAAAATGCATTTTTGGTCAATATTGGCTATTTTCATCAAATTGGGCTGGATCGAAAAATACATCAAATCCACCCGATCCAATGGTACCGTTGCAATCAGCACGTCAAATTACGCCAGAAAAAGCCATAAAATCGATAGGTAAAAATGACATTCAAAAGACCATTTTTGACGGCTCACACATATGTATGAAGTAAAAATGCATTTTCGGTCAATATTGGCTATTTCCATCAAATTGGGCTGAATCGAAAAATACATCAAATCCACCCGATCCAATGGTACCGTTGCAATCAGCACGTCAAACTACGCCAGAAAAAGCCATAAAATCGATAGGTAAAAATGACATTCAAAAGACCATTTTTGACGGCTCACTTATGTATGTGCTGGAAGTGCCTTCTCGACCAATAGATGCTATTTTCATCAAATTGGGCTGAATCGAAAAATACATCAAATCCATCCGATCCAATGGTACTGTTGCAATCTGCACGTCAAACTACTCCAGAAAAAGCCATAAAATCGATAGGTACAAATGACATTCAAAATACCATTTTTGACGGCTCACTTATGTATGCAGTAAAAATGCATTTTTTGTCAATATTGGCTATTTTCATAAAATTGGGCTGAATCGAAAAATACATCAAATCCATCCGATCCAATGGTACTGTTGCAATCAGCACGTCAAACTACGCCAGAAAAAGCCATAAAATCGATAGGTAAAAATGACATTCAAAAGACCATTTTTGACGGCTCACTTATGTATGTGCTGGGAGTGCCTTCTCGACCAATAGCGGTTATTTTCATCAAATTGGGCTGAATCGAAAAATACATCAAATCCACCCGATCCAATGGTACCGTTGCAATCAGCACGTCAAACTACGCCAGAAAAAGCCATAAAATCGATTGGTAAAAATGACATTCAAAAGACCATTTTGACGGCTCACTCATGTATGTGCTGGAAGTGCCTTTTCGACCAATAGCGACTATTTTCATCAAATTGGGCTGAATCCAAAAATACATCACATCCACCTGATCCAATGGTACCGTTGCAATCAGCACGTCAAACTACGCTAGAAAAAGCCATAAAATCGATAGGTTAAAATGACATTCAAAAGACCATTTTCGACGGCTCACTTACGTATGCGGTAAAAATGCATTTCCGGTCAATATTGGCTATTTCCATCAAATTGGGCTGAATCAAAAAATACATCAAATCCACCCGATCATATGGTACTGTTGCAATCAGCACGTCAAACTACGCCAGAAAAAGCCATAAAATCGATAGGTAAAAATGACATTCAAAAGACCATTTTTGACGGCTCACTTATGTATGTGCTGGAAGTGCCTTCTCTACCAATAGATGTTATTTTCATCAAATTGGGCTGAATTGAAAAATTAATCAGATCCCACCCGATCCAATGGTTCTGTTGCAATCAGCACGTGAAAGTACGCCATAAAAGCCATAAAATCGATAGGTGAAAATGACATTCAAAAGACCATTTGTGACAGCTAACGTATGTATGTGGTAAAAATGCATTTTCGGTCAATATTGGCTATTTCCATCAAATTGGGCTGAATCGAAAAATAAATCAAATCCACCCGATCCAATGGTACCGTTGCAATCAGCACGTCAAACTACGCCAGAAAAAGCCATAAAATCGATAGGTAAAAATGACATTCAAAAGACCATTTTTGACGGCTCACTTATCTATACGGTAAAATGCATTCTTGGTCAATATTGGCTATTTCCATCAAATTGGGTTGAATCGAAAAACACATCAAATCCATCCGATCCAATGGTACTGTTGCAATCAGCACGTCAAACTACGTCAGAAAAAGCCATAAAATCGATGGGTAAAAATGACATTCAAAAGACCATTTTTGACGGCTCACTTATGTATGTGCTGGAAGTGCCTTCTCGACCAATAGCTGCTATTTTCATCAAATTGGGCTGAAACAAAAAATACATCAAATCCATCCGATCCAATGGTACCGTTGCAATCAGCACGTTAAACTATGCTAGAAAAAGCAATAAAATCGATAGGTAAAAATGACATTCAAAAGACCATTTTTGACAGCTCACTTATGTATGCGGTAAAAATGCATTTTCGGTCAATATTGGCTATTTCCATCAAATTGGGCTGAATTCAAAAACACATCAAATCCACCCGATCCAATGGTACTGTTGCAATCAGCACGTCAAACTACGCCAGAAAAAGCCATAAAATCGATAGGTAAAAATGACATTCAAAAGACCATTTTTGACGGCTCACTTATGTATGTGCTGGAAGTGCCTTCTCGACCAATAGATGCTATTTTCATCAAATTGGGCTGAATCGAAAAATACATCAAATCCATCCGATCCAATGGTACTGTTGCAATCTGCACGTCAAACTACTCCTGAAAAAGCCATAAAATCGATAGGTAAAAATGACATTCAAAATACCATTTTTGACGGCTCACTTATGTATGCAGTAAAAATGCATTTTTTGTCAATATTGGCTATTTTCATAAAATTGGGCTGAATCGAAAAATACATCAAATCCATCCGATCCAATGGTACCGTTGCAATAAGCACGTCAAACTACGCCAGAAAAAGCCATAAAATCGATAGGTAAAAATGACATTCAAAAGACCATTTTTGACGGCTCATTTATGTATGTGCTTGAAGTGCCTTCTCGACCAATAGCGGTTATTTTCATCAAATTGGGCTTAATCGAAAAATACATCAAATCCACCCGATCCAATGGTACCGTTGCAATCAGCACGTCAAACTACGCCAGAAAAAGCCATAAAATCGATAGGTAAAAATGACATTCAAAAGACCATTTTTGACGGCTCACTCATGTATGTGCTGGAAGTGCCTTCTCGACCAATAGCGGTTATTTTCATCAAATTGGGCTGAATCAAAGAATACATCAAATCCACCCGATCCAATGGTACTGTTGCAATCAGCACGTCAAACTACGTCAGAAAAAGCCATAAAATCGATGGGTAAAAATGACATTCAAAAGACCATTTTTGACGGCTCACTTATGTATGTGCTGGAAGTGCCTTCTCGACCAATAGCTGCTATTTTCATCAAATTGGGCTGAATCAAAAATTACATCAAATCCATCCGATCCAATGGTACCGTTGCAATCAGCACGTTAAACTATGCTAGAAAAAGCAATAAAATCGATAGGTAAAAATGACATTCAAAAGACCATTTTTGACAGCTCACTTATGTATGCAGTAAAAATGCATTTTCGGACAATATTGGCTATTTCCATCAAATTGGGCTGAATCCAAAAACACATCAAATCCACCCGATCCAACGGTACTGTTGCAATCAGCACGTCAAACTACGCCAGAAAAAGCCATAAAATCGATAGGTAAAAATGACATTCAAAAGACCATTTTTGACGGCTCACTTATGTATGTGCTGGGAGTGCCTTCTCGACCAATAGATGCTATTTCCATCAAATTGGGCTGAATTGAAAAATACATCAAATCCACCCGATCCAATGGTTCTGTTGCAATCAGCACGTCAAACTACGCCAGAAAAAGCCATAAAATCGATAGGTAAAAATGACATTCAAAAGACCATTTTTGTGGGCTCAATTTGTACGTAGTAAAAATGCATTTTCGGTCAATAATGGCTATTTCCATCAAATTGGGCTAGATCGAAAAATACATCAAATCCACCCGATCCAATGGTACCGTTGCAATAAGCACGTCAAACTACGCCAGCAAAAGCCATAAAATCGATAGGTAAAAATGACATTCAAAAGACCATTTTTGACGGCTCACACATATGTATGAAGTAAAAATGCATTTTCGGTCAATATTGGCTATTTCCATCAAATTGGGCTGAATCGAAAAATACATCAAATCCACCCGATCCAATGGTACCGTTGCAATCAGCACGTCAAACTACGCCAGAAAAAGCCATAAAATCGATAAGTAAAAATGATATTCAAAAGACCATTTGTGACGGCTCACGTATGTATGCGGTAAAAATGAATTTTCTGTCAATATTGGCTGTTTCCATCAAATTGGGCTGAATCGAAAAATACATCAAATCCACCCGATCCAATGGTACCGTTGCAATCAGCATGTCAAACTACGCTAGAAAAAGCCATAAAATCGATAGGTAAAAATGACATTCAAAAGACCATTTTTGACGGCTCACTTATGTATGCGGTAAAAATGCATTTTCGGTCAATATTGGCTATTTCCATCAAATTGGGCTAAATCGAAAAATACATCAAATCTACCCGATCCAATGGTACCTTTGCAATCAGCACGTCAAACTACGCCAGGAAAAGCCATAAAATCGATAGGTAAAAATGACATTCAAAAGACCATTTGTGACTGCTCACTTATGTATGCGGTAAAAATGCATTTTCGGTCAATATTGGCTATTTCCATCAAATTGGGCTGAATCGGAAAATACATCAAATCCACCCGATACAATGGTACCGTTGCAATCAGCACGTCAAACTACACCGGAAAAAGCCATTAAATCGATAGGTAAAAATGACATTCAAAAGACCATTTTTGACGGCTCACTTATGTATGCGGTAAAAATGCATTTTTTGTCAATATTGGCTATTTCCATCAAATTAGACTGAATCAAAAATACATCAAATCCACCCGATCCAATGGTACCGTTGCAATCAGCACGTCAAACTACGCCAGAAAAAGCCATAAAATCGATAGGTAAAAATGACATTCAAAAGACCATTTGTGACAGCTCACTTATGTATGTGCTGGAAGTGCCTTCTCGACCAATAGCGGCTATTTCAATCAAATTGGGCTGAATCGAAAAATACATCAAATCCACCCGATCCAATGGTACCGTTGCTATCAGCACGTCAAACTACGCCAGAAAAAGCCATAAAATCGATAGGTAAAAATGACATTCAAAAGACCATTTTTGACGGCTCACTTATGTATGTGCTTGAAGTGCCTTCTCGACGAATAGCGGCTATTTCCATCAAATTGGGCTGAATCGAAAAATACATCAAATCCACCCTATCCAATGGTACTGTTGCAATCAGCACGTCAAACTACGCCAGAAAAAGCCATAAAATCGATAGGTAAAAATGACATTCAAAAGACCATTTTTGACGGCTCACTTATGTATGCGGTAAAAATGCATTTTCGGTCAATATTGGCTATTTCCATCAAATTGGGCTGAATCGAAAAATACATCAAATCCACCCGATCCAATGGTACTGTTGCAATCAGCATGTCAAACTACGCCAGAAAAAGCCATAAAATGGATAGGTAAAAATGACATTCAAAAGACCATTTTTGACGGCTCACCTATGTATGCGGTAAAAATGCATTTTCGGTCAATATTGGCTATTTCCATCAAATTGGGGTAAATCGAAAAATACATCAAATCCACCCGATACAATGGTACTTTTGCAATCAACACGTCAAACTACGCCAGAAAAAGCCATAAAATCGATAGGTAAAAATGACATTCAAAAGACCATTTTTGACGGCTCACTTATGTATGCGGTAAAAATGCATTTTCGGTCAATATTTGCAATATCCATCAAATTGGGATGAATCGAAAAATACATCAAATCCACCCGATCCAATGGTACCGTTGCAATCAGCACGTCAAACTACGCCAGAAAAAGCCATAAAATCGATAGGTAAAAATGACATTCAAAAGACCATTTGTGACAGCTCACGTATGTATGCCGTAAAAATGAATTTTCGGTCAATATTGGCTGTTTCCATCAAATTGGGCTGAATCGAAAAATACATCAAATCCACCCGATCCAATGGTACCGTTGCAATCAGCACGTCAAACTACGCCAGAAAAAGTCATAAAATCGATAGGTAAACATGACATTCAAAAGACCATTTTTGACAGCTCACTCATGTATGTGCTGGAAGTGCCTCTTCGACCAATAGCGGCTTTTTTCATCAAATTGTGCTGAATCGAAAAATACATCAAATCCACCCAATCCAATGGTACCGTTGCAATCAGCACGTCAAACTACGCCAGAAAAAGCCATAAAAACGATAGGTAAAAATGACATTCAAAAGTCCATTTTTGATGGCTCACTTATGTATGCGGTAAAAATGAATTTTCGGTCAATATTGGCTGTTTCCATCAAATTGGGCTGAATCGAAAAATACATCAAATGCACCCGATCCAATGGTACTGTTGCAATCAGCATGTCAAACTACGCCAGAAAAAGCCATAAAATCGACAGGTAAAAATGACATTCAAAAGACCATTTGCGACAGCTCACGTATGTATGCCGTAAAAATGAATTTTCGGTCAATATTGGCTGTTTCCATCAAATTGGGCTGAATCGAAAAATACATCAAATCCACCCAATCCAATGGTACCGTTGCAATCAGCACGTCAAACTACGCCAGAAAAAGCCATAAAATCGATAGGTGAAAATGACATTCAAAAGACCATTTTTGACGGCTCACTTATGTATGCGGTAAAAATGCATTTTCGGTCAATATTGGATATTTCCATCAAATTGGGCTGAATCGAAAAATACATCAAATCCACCCTATCCAATGGTACTGTTGCAATCAGCACGTCAAACTACGCCAGAAAAAGCCATAAAATCGATAGGTAAAAATGACATTCAAAAGACCATTTTTGACGGCTCACTTATGTATGCGGTAAAAATGCATTTTCGGTCAATATTGGCTATTTCCATCAAATTGGGCTGAATCGAAAAATACATCAAATCCACCCGATCCAATGGTACTGTTGCAATCAGCATGTCAAACTACGCCAGAAAAAGCCATAAAATGGATAGGTAAAAATGACATTCAAAAGACCATTTTTGACGGCTCACCTATGTATGCGGTAAAAATGCATTTTCGGTCAATATTGGCTATTTCCATCAAATTGGGGTAAATCGAAAAATACATCAAATCCACCCGATACAATGGTACTTTTGCAATCAACACGTCAAACTACGCCAGAAAAAGCCATAAAATCGATAGGTAAAAATGACATTCAAAAGACCATTTTTGACGGCTCACTTATGTATGCGGTAAAAATGCATTTTCGGTCAATATTTGCAATATCCATCAAATTGGGATGAATCGAAAAATACATCAAATCCACCCGATCCAATGGTACCGTTGCAATCAGCACGTCAAACTACGCCAGAAAAAGCCATAAAATCGATAGGTAAAAATGACATTCAAAAGACCATTTGTGACAGCTCACGTATGTATGCCGTAAAAATGAATTTTCGGTCAATATTGGCTGTTTCCATCAAATTGGGCTGAATCGAAAAATACATCAAATCCACCCGATCCAATGGTACCGTTGCAATCAGCACGTCAAACTACGCCAGAAAAAGTCATAAAATCGATAGGTAAACATGACATTCAAAAGACCATTTTTGACAGCTCACTCATGTATGTGCTGGAAGTGCCTCTTCGACCAATAGCGGCTTTTTTCATCAAATTGTGCTGAATCGAAAAATACATCAAATCCACCCAATCCAATGGTACCGTTGCAATCAGCACGTCAAACTACGCCAGAAAAAGCCATAAAAACGATAGGTAAAAATGACATTCAAAAGTCCATTTTTGATGGCTCACTTATGTATGCGGTAAAAATGAATTTTCGGTCAATATTGGCTGTTTCCATCAAATTGGGCTGAATCGAAAAATACATCAAATGCACCCGATCCAATGGTACTGTTGCAATCAGCATGTCAAACTACGCCAGAAAAAGCCATAAAATCGACAGGTAAAAATGACATTCAAAAGACCATTTGCGACAGCTCACGTATGTATGCCGTAAAAATGAATTTTCGGTCAATATTGGCTGTTTCCATCAAATTGGGCTGAATCGAAAAATACATCAAATCCACCCAATCCAATGGTACCGTTGCAATCAGCACGTCAAACTACGCCAGAAAAAGCCATAAAATCGATAGGTGAAAATGACATTCAAAAGACCATTTTTGACGGCTCACTTATGTATGCGGTAAAAATGCATTTTCGGTCAATATTGGATATTTCCATCAAATTGGGCTGAATCGAAAAATACATCAAATCCACCCAATACAATGGTACCTTTGCAATCACAACGTCAAACTACGCCAGAAAAAGCCATAAAATCGATAGGTAAAAATGACATTCAAAAGACCATTTGTGACAGCTCAGTTATGTATGCGGTAAAAATGGATTTTCGGTCAATATTGGCTATTTACATCAAATTGGGCTGAATCGACAAATACATCAAATCCACCTGATCCAATGGTACTGTTGTAATCAGCACGTCAAACTACGCCAGAAAAAGCCATAAAATCGATAGGTAAAAATGACATTCAAAAGACCATTTTTGACGGCTCACTTATGTATGTGCTGGAAGTCCCTTCTCAACCAATAGCGGCTATTTTCATCAAATTGGGCTGAATCGAAAAATACATCAAATCCACCCGATCCAATGGTACCGTTGCTATCAGCACGTCAAACTACGCCAGAAAAAGCCATAAAATCGATAGGTAAAATTGACATTCAAAAGACCATTTTTGATGGCTCACTTATGTATGCAAAAAAAATGCATTTTCGACCAATAGTGGCTATTTCCATCAAATTGGGCTGAATCGAAAAATACATCAAATCCACCCGATCCAATGGTACCGTTGCAATCAGCACGTCAAACTACGCTAGAAAAAGCCATAAAATCGATAGGTTAAAATGACATTCAAAAGACCATTTTTGACGACTCACTTATGTATGCGGTAAAAATGAATTTTCGGTCAATATTGGCTATTTCCATCAAATTGGGCTGAATCGAAAAATACATCAAATCCACCCGATCCAATGATACTGTTGCAATCAGCACGTCAAACTACGCCGGGAAAAGCCATTAAATCGATAGGTAAAAATGACATTCAAAAGACCATTTTTGACGGCTCACTTATGTATGCAGTAAAAATGCATTTTCGGTCAATATTGGCTATTTCCATCAAATTGGGTTCAATTGACAAATACATCAAATCCACCCGATCCAATGGTACCGTTGCAATCAGCACGTCAAACTACGCCAGAAAAAGCCATAAAATCGATAGGTAAAAATGACATTCAAAAGACCATTTTTGACGACTCACTTATGTATGCGGAAAAAATGCATTTTCGACCAATAGTGGCTATTTCCATCAAATTGGGCTGAATCGAAAAATACATCAAATCCACCTGATCCAATGGTACTGTTGCAATCAGCACGTCAAACTACGCCGGGAAAAGCCATAAAATCGATAGGTAAAAATGACATTCAAAAGACCATTTTTGACGGCTCACTTATGTATGCAGTTAAAATGCATTTTCTCGTCAATATTGGCTATTTCCATCAAATTGGGCTGAATCGAAAAATACATCAAATCCATCCGATCCAATGGTACCGTTGCAATCAGCACGTCAAACTACGCCGGAAAAAGCCATGAAATCGATAGGTAAAAATGACATTCAAAAGACCAATCTTGACGGCTCACTTATGTATGCGGTAAAAATGCATTTTTTGTCAATATTGGCTATTTCCATCAAATTGGGCTGAATCGAAAAATACATCAAATGCACCCGATCCAATGGTACCGTTGCAATCAGCACGTCAAACTACGCCAGAAAAAGCCATAGAATCGATAGTTAAAAATGACATTCAAAAGACCATTTTTGACAGCTCACTTATGTATGCGGTAAAAATGGATTTTCGGTCAATATTGGCTATTTCCATCAAATTGGGCTGAATCGACAAATACATCAAATCCACCTGATCCAATGGTACTGTTGCAATCAGCACGTCAAACTACGCCAGAAAAAGCCATAAAATCGATAGGTGAAAATGACATTCAAAAGACCATTTTTGACGGCTCACTTATGTATGTGCTGGAAGTCCCTTCTCAACCAATAGCGGCTATTTCCATCAAATTGGGCTGAATTTAAAAATACATCAAATCCACCCGATCCAATGGTACCGTTGCTATCAGCACGTCAAACTACGCCAGAAAAAGCCATAAAATCGATAGGTAAAATTGACATTCAAAAGACCATTTTTGATGGCTCACTTATGTATGCAAAAAAAATGCATTTTCGACCAATAGTGGCTATTTCCATCAAATTGGGCTGAATCGAAAAATACATCAAATCCACCCGATCCAATGGTACCGTTGCAATCAGCACGTCAAACTACGCCAGAAAAAGCCATAAAATCGATAGGTAAAAATGACATTCAAAAGACCATTTTTGACGACTCACTTATGTATGCGGAAAAAATGCATTTTCGACCAATAGTGGCTATTTCCATCAAATTGGGCTGAATCGAAAAATACATCAAATCCACCCGATCCAATGGTACTGTTGCAATCAGCACGTCAAACTACGCCGGGAAAAGCCATAAAATCGATAGGTAAAAATGACATTCAAAAGACCATTTTTGACAGCTCACTTATGTATGCAGTTAAAATGCATTTTCTCGTCAATATTGGCTATTTCCATCAAATTGGGCTGAATCGAAAAATACATCAAATCC
>CAUOPZ010000447.1:7500-92500 GCA_963457665.1 Thysanoteuthis rhombus
ATACATAACGTATATATATATATAGAAATATATACACATACATAACGTATATATATATATAGAAATATATACACATACATAACAATATATATATATAGAAATATATACACATACATAACATATATATATATATAGAAATATATACACATACATAACATATATATATATATAGAAATATATACACATACATAACATATATATATATATATATATAAATATATACACATACATAACATATATATATATATATATAGAAATATATACACATACATAACATATATATATATATATATATAAATATATACACATACATAACATATATATATATATATATATAGAAACATATACACATACATAACATATATATATATATATAGATATATAGAAATACATACACATACATAACATATATATATATATATATAGAAATACATACACATACATAACATATATATATATATAGATATATAGAAATACATACACATACATAACATATATATATATATATATATAGAAATACATACACATACATAACATATATATATATATATATATAGAAATACATACACATACATAACATATATATATATATATATATATAGAAATATATACACATACATAACATATATATATATATATATATATAGAAATATATACACATACATAACATATATATATATATATAGAAATATATACACATACATAACATATATATATATATATAGAAATATATACACATACATAACATATATATATATATATAGAAATATATACACATACATAACATATATATATATATATAGAAATATATACACATACATAACATATATATATATATATAGGAATATATACTCATACATAACATATATATATATATATAGAAATATATACACATACATAACATATATATATATATATAGAAATATATATACACATACATAACATATATATATATAAAAATATATACACATACATAACATATATATATATATATATATAGAAATATATACACATACATAACATATATATATATATATATAGAAATATATACACATACATAACATATATATATATATATACATATGCATAACATATATATATATATATATATAGAAATATATACACATACATAACATATATATATATATATATACACATACATAACATATATATATATATATATATAGAAATATATACACATACATAACATATATATATATATATACACACATACATAACATATATATATATATATATAGAAATATATACACATACATAACATATATATATATATATACACATACATAACATATATATATATATATATATATAGAAATATATACACATACATAACATATATATATATATATACACATACATAACATATATATATATATATATATATAGAAATATATACACATACATAACATATATATATATATATACACATACATAACATATATATATATATATATATATATAAATATATACACATACATAACATATATATATATATATACACATACATAACATATATATATATATATATATATAGAAATATATACACATACATAACATATATATATATATATACACATACATAACATATATATATATATATATATATAGAAATATATACACATACATAACATATATATATATATATACACATACATAACATATATATATATATATATATATAGAAATATATACACATACATAACATATATATATATATATACACATACATAACATATATATATATATATATATATATAGAAATATATACACATACATAACATATATATATATATATACACATACATAACATATATATATATATATATATATATAGAAATATATACACATACATAACATATATATATATATATATATATATATAGAAATATATACACATACATAACATATATATATATATATATATATATATATATAAATATATACACATACATAACATATATTATATATATATATATAGAAATATATACACATACATAACATATATATATATATATATATATATATATAGAAATATATACACATACATAACATATATATATATATATATATATATAGAAATATATACACATACATAACATATATATATATATATATATATATATATAGAAATATATACACATACATAACATATATATATATATATATATATATAGAAATATATACACATACATAACATATATATACATATATATATATATATATAGAAATATATACACATACATAACATATATTTATATATATATATATATAGAAATATATACACATACATAACATATATATATATATAGAAATATATACACATACATAACATATATATATATATAGAAATATGTACACATACATAACATATATATATATATAGAAATATATACACATACATATATATATATATATAGAAATATATACACATACATAACATATATATATATATAGAAATATATACACATGCATAACATATATATATATAGAAATATATACACATACATAACATATATATACATATAGAAATATATACACATACAAAACATATATATATATATATAGAAATATATACACATACTTAACATATATATATATATTTAGAAATATATACACATACTTAACATATATATATAGAAATATATACACATACTTAACATATATATATAGAAATATATACACATACATAACATATATATATATATAGAAATATATACACATACATAACATATATATATATATATAGAAATATATACACATACATAACATATATATATATATAGAAATATATACGCATACATAACATATATATATATATATAGAAATATATACACATACATAACATATATATATATATATAGAAATATATACACATACGTAACATATACATATATATATAGAAATATATACACATACATAACATATACATATATATAGAAATATATACACATACATAACATATATATATATAGAGAAATATATACACATACATAACATATATATATATATAGAAATATGTACACATACATAACATATATATATATATAGAAATATATACACATACATAACATATATATATATATAGAAATATATACACATACATAACATATATATATATATAGAAATATATACACATGCATAACATATATATATATAGAAATATATACACATACATAACATATATATACATATAGAAATATATACACATACAAAACATATATATATATATAGAAATATATACACATACTTAACATATATATATATATTTAGAAATATATACACATACTTAACATATATATATATATTTAGAAATATATACACATACTTAACATATATATATAGAAATATATACACATACTTAACATATATATATAGAATATATACACATACATAACATATATATATATATAGAAATTTATACACATACATAACATATATATATATATATAGAAATATATACACATACATAACATATATATATATATAGAAATATATACGCATACATAACATATATATATATATAGAAATATATACACATACATAACATATATATATATATATAGAAATATATACACATACGTAACATATACATATATATATAGAAATATATACACATACATAACATATACATATATATAGAAATATATACACATACATAACATATATATATATAGAGAAATATATACACATACATAACATATATATATATATATATATATATAGAAATATATACCCATACATAACATATATAGATATAGAAATATATACCCATACATAACATATAGATATAGAAATATATACCCATACATAACATATAGATATAGAAATATATACCCATACATAACATATAGATATAGAAATATATACCCATACATAACATATAGATATAGAAATATATACCCATACATAACATATAGATATAGAAATATATACCCATACATAACATATAGATATAGAAATATATACCCATACATAACATATAGATATAGAAATATATACCCATACATAACATATAGATATAGAAATATATACCCATACATAACATATAGATATAGAAATATATACCCATACATAACATATAGATATAGAAATATATACCCATACATAACATATAGATATAGAAATATATACCCATACATAACATATAGATATAGAAATATATACCCATACATAACATATAGATATAGAAATATATACCCATACATAACATATAGATATAGAAATATATACCCATACATAACATATAGATATAGAAATATATACACATACATAACATATAGATATAGAAATATATACACATACATAACATATAGATATAGAAATATATACACATACATAACATATAGATATAGAAATATATACCCATACATAACATATAGATATAGAAATATATACACATACATAACATATAGATATAGAAATATATACACATACATAACATATAGATATAGAAATATATACACATACATAACATATAGATATAGAAATATATACACATACATAACATATAGATATAGAAATATATACACATACATAACATATAGATATAGAAATATATACACATACATAACATATAGATATAGAAATATATACACATACATAACATATAGATATAGAAATATATACACATACATAACATATAGATATAGAAATATATACACATACATAACATATAGATATAGAAATATATACACATACATAACATATAGATATAGAAATATATACACATACATAACATATAGATATAGAAATATATACACATACATAACATATAGATATAGAAATATATACACATACATAACATATAGATATAGAAATATATACACATACATAACATATAGATATAGAAATATATACACATACATAACATATAGATATAGAAATATATACACATACATAACATATAGATATAGAAATATATACACATACATAACATATAGATATAGAAATATATACACATACATAACATATAGATATAGAAATATATACACATACATAACATATAGATATAGAAATATATACACATACATAACATATAGATATAGAAATATATACACATACATAACATATAGATATAGAAATATATACACATACATAACATATAGATATAGAAATATATACACATACATAACATATAGATATAGAAATATATACACATACATAACATATAGATATAGAAATATATACACATACATAACATATAGATATAGAAATATATACACATACATAACATATAGATATAGAAATATATACACATACATAACATATAGATATAGAAATATATACACATACATAACATATAGATATAGAAATATATACACATACATAACATATAGATATAGAAATATATACACATACATAACATATAGATATAGAAATATATACACATACATAACATATAGATATAGAAATATATACACATACATAACATATAGATATAGAAATATATACACATACATAACATATAGATATAGAAATATATACACATACATAACATATAGATATAGAAATATATACACATACATAACATATAGATATAGAAATATATACACATACATAACATATAGATATAGAAATATATACACATACATAACATATAGATATAGAAATATATACACATACATAACATATAGATATAGAAATATATACACATACATAACATATAGATATAGAAATATATACACATACATAACATATAGATATAGAAATATATACACATACATAACATATAGATATAGAAATATATACACATACATAACATATAGATATAGAAATATATACACATACATAACATATAGATATAGAAATATATACACATACATAACATATAGATATAGAAATATATACACATACATAACATATAGATATAGAAATATATACACATACATAACATATAGATATAGAAATATATACACATACATAACATATAGATATAGAAATATATACACATACATAACATATAGATATAGAAATATATACCCATACATAACATATAGATATAGAAATATATACCCATACATAACATATAGATATAGAAATATATACCCATACATAACATATAGATATAGAAATATATACACATACATAACATATAGATATAGAAATATATACACATACATAACATATAGATATAGAAATATATACACATACATAACATATAGATATAGAAATATATACACATACATAACATATAGATATAGAAATATATACACATACATAACATATAGATATAGAAATATATACACATACATAACATATAGATATAGAAATATATACACATACATAACATATAGATATAGAAATATATACACATACATAACATATAGATATAGAAATATATACACATACATAACATATAGATATAGAAATATATACACATACATTATATACATCTATTCATACGCAAATTCATATGCATACAAGTACAAACACTAACATATATGAATACATACACATTTGTATATGCTTATATACATCTATACACATACTTCTACACATAGGTACATATACATTTACACAAGCACGCATCATACATATATTCCTCCCATCCTTTACAAGCTTTGAAAATGTACTTCTAATATTTTCCATATGTAGTCAAATTGTAAATAGTAATATCCATTTTAGTGAAGGGAAGCTTTTCTATCATAATTTCTTTTTTTTTTCTCTAGTCAAGCTGAAAGTTCAAAAGTAGTCCTAAAATTTAAGGATTATAATACATCGAATCCAATTGAATGAAAAATAGTATTTGACAAACCAAGTTATTTCCCACTCTTCCAGCAGAAATGAAGCTGGATCTATTCGATTGAATTCCAAGAATACCCAAGGAAAAGCCTGATTTTGATAAGTTCGAGCTAGTTATATATCATCTTACCTTAGTAAAGTGATGAAGGTAATGAAAGCTATGGTCTTTCAACATCTACTTATTTGTGTCAAGTGGGATTGTCTACGTTATTGAATCCAAAATGGAAATGGAGAAACCAACTCAAGGTTTCTGTTTGCTTGATGCGAGTAGCATAATCAAAAACTTAGCTACGTTTCCAGATTTTGACAGCAGGAAAATAAAACCACAATTCCAACTAAGTAAAAGTAAACAAGGTATGAAAAATAATTTTGTTGTATTAATTAAGTCCGTCTGAATGACAGACCAGTGTCTGTATGATTGAGCACAATGCGAGTTGTCTGAACCTGTTTTTCTCAGCATTGGGGCCCTCCTAGGACAATATATTGACCAGTTTGTGTATTTCCAGCCAAGTAAGGATAGATCCGCTGGATCATGACATTTTGGGCAACTCTATGTTCATTTTTTAAAATCCAGGGGTAGGGAAATTGGCAACTGCCATTTTACCATACCTAGATTACCTGACATTGGTATTGGAAGGCCACCATAAGCTTGGTCGTTCGGACAGATTTTATCAACACCCAAAACCGCCAACAAAACAGAAGATTTCTTCAGATAGAACAAATGTATTAATGAAAATTTCAATATTTCCTTCTTATTTTGAAGAGAAAAGAGAAAAATCTGAGAATTCACCCCAAATGGAACTTTTAGCGAGCGGGGATTTGTAATGCAAGTATGTGCTAAATTGTCATTTAGTTTGTGTCCGGTAGTTTTCAAGCTTGTTTTTTGAAAATTCTTACATTTTTTTTGGAAACCACTCCCAAACAAAATTCTAGAGAAGACACTTTACTTATTCATTGATCACTATTCCACCAAAAGACATTGATCACGTGAGGATTTCTCTTGATTTATTTGTTTTGTTTTGCGTTTTCTTAACGGTGATGCTATTTTGATGGTCGAAGGAAAGGCGTGCTCGGGGTCAGAAACGGTAAGAAGATTAAAAATTACCGATGTAAAGGTGATGTTCTTTTTACGCGGAAGACGTGAATAATTTTTTAAATTTAATCAAGTTAGTAAATGATTAATCTACCATTCTAAAACTGTGGAGCGGTAATGAGAACTTTTAGTCAGGCTAGTCACAAAAATTCAGGTAACTAAAATATCAAGCTGAAGGTAAAATGTAGGCATTAAAAATTAATGATTTTGACACTTCGAATAAAATCAAACTGAGAATATCTACCTATTTGACCAACCAATTTATCTCCCTTGGACAGACAGAAGGGAACTCTCGAGGGGCAGAAGGGAATAAACAGTTAAACCAGTTAACTTCGTATAGGCCAGCTAGACACTAAACGAGAGAAGTTCAAGTTGATTAAGAAAAACAAAATCTTTAGAAAGTAAGTTTCCATTGAACCAAAAGAAGAAAAAAAGAAAGGTGCAAAAGTGACGAGATCTATTTGTAATATTAAACAGGAACTTTAAGCGGTTTACCATGAAAATTTAGGTGAAGCAGAGGGAGGGGATATTCAAAATAGATTTGATAACCAAGTTATGAGAAAAATATTTGAGAATATTCCTATCAGTAAGAGTTTTTTTTTCATCAGTCGGAACTCCAAGAACGAATGACAGCTTAGAAAAAATATATTGATAACCCGAGTTTTTTCTTTTTTTTTTATATTAATAAAATAAGCCAACTTTGACACTATTTCAAAAGAAAATAGTCGATTTTTATACTTATACCCTAAAAACTTGCTTTTAAATAGTTTACTCAACATCAACTTAATATTTTTGATAGATGTACCAAATTGAAAGTTGACGTTTCGTATAGAATTTCGAGCTAAAACTGAATAATTTTGCTATTTTGGGAGATTATAGAAGCTGGAACTTCTACATTTTTACAGGAATCAGCCATTCAAAATATTGATTAATCGAAACTTAAATTGCAAACCTGCAATCAAAATCCAATGATGAATTATTGGAAATGATAGAGGAACGAGTGAATAAAAAACAGATCTGAAGGAGAATACAGTCTCATCTCTTTTTTCCTGTTATTTCGACGAGGAACGAGAGGAAAATGATCGCACTAATATAGATGGAAAAAAAATAATGGATTTTAAAAAAATTCTTTCAGGGAACTGAAAATTGAATTGAAAATTAAAACTTGACTTTTAATCGAGTAGATGAATCAGAAGAAAATGAAAAGCTTCTTTGCTTTTTACGAGGAGAGTGGGCGTGAACTAAAATTATGAACACAAGAATGTCAAATCACATTTTTTTCATTGAACGAAAAAGAAAATAATTCGGTTTTTCTTAGGAAATTCGAAATCAAATAATAACTTTGATAAAAAATCTAAACTCGACTGGATGGAAATAAACCTAACCCACCAAAGCTACATTTTTTAATAATTTGATAAGAACAACTCTTTCTTAATACAACCTAGAAATAATGACGAATAAAGACCAAAAGAAGTAAATTAACAACTCCGACATAAAAAAAAAATTGTGGTCCCTTACAAAATAAAGCTGTGTGTCTCTTCTCTACTTATTGCATTCTATTTTTTTTTTTTTTTCAATCAGTTAATAACTGATTAAATCAGATAACTTATGGTCGCAGATAAGTTGAAAGATACAAATCTATGAACTGAAGATTCAATAAATACCAAAACGAACCTTCGTGACCATGATGAAGAAAAAGATAAAAGTTTCAAGGATCCATAGGAAAGACACCCCCATACATACACATTTTTTTTTATTAAGTAATTTTATTGCGGCGGTGGGAATAGATAGATATAAAATTTCACTAGACAAAAAAAAAACTCATCAAGGAAATTGGCATAAACATGAATTATGAAACTTATTCGGAGTTATAAGTGATTTTTGACTTGTTTGGAGTATGATACTTGTCAGATTGTGTGGTCCACAAAGGAAAATGGATGACGTCACAAACATTAAAGGGCAGATTAATTCTTTTCACACTTTTATTTTCCTGATTCAAAAGTCTGTTAAATCCGGGGTGCTTGTCGGATTGGGCAGTCCGAGAAGGAGTGTGGATGACGTCACAGAAACATATAAACTAGTCACACACTCACAGGGTAGATTGATTCTGATCGCATTTTACAGATGTAAAAGAAAAGTATATTTAAGAAATCATTCAAATCTAACAAGAATCAAATAAGAAAAAGGCGAAAACAGAAATAAAGGAAATCATTTGGCCACGGAATTGAATAAAGAAGAAAAACTGAAATGAAATTGGTATGAATGGTGGTCGGTCGTGATTTTTTTTTTATCATCTGTTTCGGTCATTTCAAAGCAGAAATAAGCCAGGAAAATCTCACCTCGTCCTCGCTGTCCTTATCTAAAGCACTTGTTAAAGGATCCTTGAAAGATTCTACCGAATTAGTCGCAATTTCGACAGAAATTTCTTTCCTCCCAGTCGAAGACGAACTTTCCTGGGGGGCTGCCATAGTAGTTGTTGTTATTATTGATATTGTTATTATTATTATTATTATTATTATTATTATTGATCGTCCTCCATCACAAAACAACAACATCGAAATTATAAAAGCTCATCTCCAATTGGTCGTGATTCGAAAAAAGAACCAATCATAAATGGCTATATTCTCGTCGTTTGAATTTTCCCAAACAAATATGTATGCCTATATATGATTGGTTAGATTTGTATTTTGGGCCAATGAGAATCTGGGTTATATAATCGTTGTGGGAAGTAGTGTTTTCATTCAGGTTTTGTCGGCCACCTTTTATACAGCACATGTTTTCTGACTGCGATTAGCATTGGGGGGCTCCTTTCTTGGAGTTTGTCTTCATTGATTTACAGACCATGTCTTTTCCCGGACCTGGACTCGGACAGGGTAAAAACGCATACCTTTTTGTCTGCTCATTATATGCACTAGCTCTAGGCCACATTTTTAGGAAAAAAAGAGAGAGGGAGACTGCTGTGGCGTGTTAATGCAATTGTTTTTTCGTTTGTTTTTTGTTTTGTTTTGTTATTGTTTTTTTTTGTTTTTTCTTTTCAATTCTTGATGGAGTGGTTCCTGGTAGGCTTCTGAAATTTCCAATATAAATCATCTAGTTTTCTCCAAATCTTTGTGCAGCCGAGATGTCACATTTGGTTCACTATGAGGAATTTTTAGATGAACTGCCATTCCCCCCTCCCTGGACACCCATCTTGGGGATTCACTCGGGAATGTTTTTCGGCGTTTGTTTAATGTCTTATTGTTTGTTCTTTCACGGCATCTGAAGATGATCGGGTGGTTTGACGGTCGAAAATTATCGTCACATGACGACAGAAATAAGTCCTTCATGATGTAGCACTATACAGTTGTTTGTAATGCTTTTTGTTTTTAGTATCTTTTTCGGTAACTGCGTTATTTTATCAGTCCGTTTAGCCTCTTATTTATTTGAGCAGTTTTATTGTAATTAACTTCCGGCTTGCTAGGCCCGTCGAAGCCGAACGATTCAAGAATACATTTTCTTTCTCTCGAAGCTGCTGGATGGATCTCCCTGGTTTGAATTCAGAATTCCGTCTCCTAGACTAGTTGCCTATCGAGTCCAGTCTGCCCTACTCTTTACCCATGGATGAGTAGTGATGGATACATGCCTTTTCCTAAAGTTAGTGGTGCGAATTGAATGCAAACCGTTTCAGCTGGTGTCTGAACTCGGTTTGCTGTTTCCATGGTGTAAAACCTATTTATTTTCATTTCATCTCAAAGAAACATGACTTTGTTTCAGATTCAGTTAGTAAATAATCTCTTCTTTTTTTTTTCTCTCTATGTGAAAGAACCCAGTTTTATGATCTGATCACCTTTAAAAACAACTACATTGGAATTTGTCCATGCTAAAAGCTCTGAAAGACTAGCAGAGCACCCATAAAAAAACAAGAGGATTATTTACATCTGAGTGGCACTTCTCTCTAGAATCTGAGTTTCTGTTGAAAGTGTTTTGCATAAAATAATGTGTACATATGGATACATTTTGCTCTATCTATTTCAATGCAAAAATTTTTTTTCAGAACGAGTTAACCGTAAACAGCTCTTGGAGCAACTTGAAGAAAAGAAGAAAATTCTTCGTATGCAAGCACAGCATGGCCAAACTGGTTCTAGGTAAGAATTGGCCTACATTTTTTTTTTTTTTTTTTTTTTTTTCTCTTCTTCTTCTTTCAACTTTGAGAGTATGAACTATTCCTTGTTGCAGTCACTTCTTTCACAATGTTTCAGCTATGAACTACATGGCTGCCTTCAGGTATTCTTTGTTCTCTTTCTGTCTTCTATCAATTTGTCTTCCTTAAGGGCAAATCAACATGACTGAAGAAGAGAAACTCTAATAAAATTTACGATGCAGGATTAAATGAATCTTAGGTTGTAACAATGTTGAAAATCATGGATTGTACTGCACGCTTCTCTAAAATAGAATAACTTACTTGCAAGTGTTGCAGATAATATAAATTTTCTGTATCACTGAGACCAAAAGACTCTTTCATTACTGGTATTACATATTGCACCTGAACAAGGCTATGGAATGATCTGTTCAATACATAGGATTAACATCAAAGATGGGAAGAGATTAGATTGTTTGAAATAAAGTTCTGTTTGATACCTCATGAAGTTTGGAAGTTTAGTGGTGATGGCAAAAATTGAAGATAGGGTAAATATTAGGTTGTAACAAAAGTTCTATCAAATGTTTCAATTTATTTAGAAACCAACATAGAAGTGATTAACGATACACTCATTCATTATTATACTCTCATTTGCTTTCAATAAACTTAATCCCTGTAACAAATTTTTCAATACCAGATATAAAAAATTCCTTCACTTTTGACCTGATATAAGAGTCTGATTTTTAATCTCTTCTCTTGAAGTTAGTCTTTGTCTATCAAAATAGTTTTGCAAACTCTTAAACAAATAATAAACGGTCCAGAGAATATGGAGGATGGATTCCCCCCCACCCCTGAAAAAAAAAAACTATACCTCTCTTTGGTCTCTCAACATGCTTTATGATGAATGAAGATGATCATATTCTCTCCAAAACTGTCTTCAAATGCCAAAGTTATTGGCAGTGACTGTTTGGTTATTGTTTAAAAGTATGTAATACATTTGCTACCAAACATTTAACAAGATTTCCTTTGGAAGTAGGTTGTCTCTTGGTTGGGGAATAAGATTATTCCCCCCCAAAATCAACTTTTAGAAGAAGGTTTGCATTACAAACTAAATCAGTCCTTCAGTTTGTATCCAGCTGCGTTCATGTTTGCTTTTTGTAAATTAGGACTTTTTAGTGATCACTGCCCAACAAGAGGCGAGAGAAGTAACTTTTTCCTTGATTACCCCCCCCATTTTCCAATTTCTCAATTGATCCCCCCCAACATGGCATGCTATTCCCAAAGGTTTGTCATGTGATTTCTATCGAGTGGCTTCAGAAATTTCTTTTTTTTTTTTTTCTATTTTTATAGTGCAAGTGTTCCTTCCAGTCCAGCAACCTCCCCTATAGTGTCTTCACCTAACATTGTTCCCCCAGCTGTACCCACCAATAACGGTAACATCCCTTCTGGGTCTATGCCTCCTACAATGCCAATGGTGATGCCTTCAGCCACTCCTATAAATACTGGTAGGGGGGAAATCAACCCAATATTGATAAACCCACTGGCAGCTCCTTCGGTGAGTTCAACTTTCATTGGTTTTGTAGGTGTTGTAAATGTTGATATTTTTTTTGCAATCCAATTGGAACAAAGCAAAGTTTGAGTATCAATATAGTCCTATTCATTTCTATAAGAAAATGCTGTCTGTTTGAAGTCAATGTGCAGCTTATACTTTGATCTAAAAATTACAAAAATATTCATGCAAATACAACACAATCCAACAGATGGTAGAGGAAAAAATAATGAGATCCCCCCCCCTTTTAAGGAAAATACAGTTAAAATCATTAAAAGTGAATTCAATCCATGATCTCAATGGCAACTCTAGTCAATATGATGATTTAAAACATCTTCACAAACAAGAATCTTTCTTCTTCGTAACCTTGGGTTTATCTCCTGGCAAAGCAGAGGTATCCAGCCACATCAGCTGGCCTGGTCCAGAGACTTGAAGAGGATAAAATGCCGTAGGTCAGTTGATGATCAGTAAAGTTCTTGAGAGTCCCTGAATGTCAGTCACTGGAGAGCAACTTTGTGCTGAACCTGCCACTCCAACTGAGTAAGGCCACCAGTTTATATATATATTTGGTATTCCATTATACCCAAGGGTGAATGGGAGGGCATTTTTGTGGTACAACCCCAAAAAGTAGCACTAGTAGATCAACCAGCTGATAGCATGTGCTGTTCAATGACATGTGTTTTGATGCCTCTGGAATGTCAGGGACGCTTAATGCCTGAATTAAAAGGTTCCAGTAGACTTATAAAGGAGGTCTATAGGACATATATCATTACAGTCTTAGAAAACTTGAAATATATACTAGATGTCTTGAAAGGGTTAAATGAAAAGTACATATGCTGTACTGATCATGGTGGCCCAGGCGTGGTTTATTCAGTCCACAACCAGGTCATACCAAAGACTTTCAAAATGCTCCTCAATGCTGCTCCACTGAATACTCAGCACAAGGACAAGGATTGTGGAACCTCCAGCCCAAGGCTAAATATCCTGGCCCAATCATGTTGAATACACTTCTTCACATAAGATCCCCGGATGGATTGGGGGATATCAGATGCTGTAAGTAAAACAGAGCTTTGCCAGGCATTGCTGGCCTGAAGAAGGTACCATTATCAATTGCCTGTATGTACCTAACCCCAACAACACCCTTGAGTGTATAAGTGGAAATCAATGATACATATTCTTGCTGTATTGTACAAAACAAAATTAGTTAGAATAATTTTTTTTTCTTTTCTAATTTTATTTTTTTAAATTTTATTTTTACTGTAGAGTTATGATGCACCCATGATGACCCCTGCGCAGAGAACTGCACTTCAGGTACAAATCATTTCTGTACAGTCCTTTTGGCTCATCATTTAAGGCCAAGAAAGTAAATGAAAATTGAGAGATCAATACAATTGAGATATATTCAATACATATAACTATTGTCTTTAACTCGATTATATTAATCTCTTCAAAATAACTCTCAAATAAAACATTAAATGCAGGTGCCATAGAAAATGGCCATTTTCATCACATCAGTTCAAATAGAATCTGGCTGATTTAGCAACCGTGATTCAACCATAACACTTTACAGATAACAATTTCATGAGATGTGTAATTTATTGAGATGTACAAATTACCAAGAAAATCAAAATGGAATAAAATTATAAAAATAAAACAGAAGTTTCACAAACAAACACATCTTAGTTTTATTTACTCTAAAAAGAAAAAAAGTTTAATACTGTTTAAACAAGGGGGATCTACACCATTTGCAGTTTCTTCCAACAGTTACCTTATAGATTGTCGGATTGAGCTGAAATTTATTACTGGAAACTCTTCAACCAAGGTGTAATTTTTGTATTCATCAAACTATAAAAGTGTCCTTACGCTGGCTACAGCTTCAGCTGTTTCTGCTTAAAAAACTGATCCCTCAAACATTTCAAGTGCAAGAATGTATAGAGATAATTCAAGAATATTCCCTTCAAAATTTATTCATTGTAGATGCTAGGTATTAAATTTATACAAATCAGCCTCTTTGATGTAATGAAGTGTTTGGTTGATTTTTATTCTGTTGAAGGTTATGGCTTGCTTACTGATTATGTGAGACTACCATGTTTACTTTTTTATGATGCAGTATTGTAAATTTCTTTTTTTTTTTTTTTTTTTTTCTTTTAAATCTAAATATGTTAGTTCCCTTTTTCTTTTCTTTTTTATCAGAAATTAAGATGAAGGTAAATTATTTACTTATGATTTATTTGTAGCTGATTCCATTCTTCAGTTGTCAAATTTAATGCTTGAAATATGGATTGTCCAAAAAAGAAAAAGGTGATATATACTGATGAAAAGTATAACTCGTCAGAAATGAGACGCAGTCCAGCACTGCAGTTCTAGTGCCATTGATACTAATATTTCATTCTTTCAGAAAACAAAACAAAATTTACTTAGGATGATTTTTCTTATCAATTTGTAAAATACTATGCTATAGAAATTAGTATGGTAAATCTTCTACTATTAAATTTTTCGTTATCATCTTATTCAAATAAATCAATCTGTTTTTTAAAATTATTTTTCAACAGCGTAATTTTGCTTGAAAGTATTACTTTTATTTATATTTCTTATCTTATGGCTGATTTGTTTTTAGATTCGTCTTTTTCTTCTTGATTTTGTAATATTAATTATTAATCATGCTTTCAATCCCCAGAAAGTTGAATGAGAATTTTTTTTTTTTTTTTTAATTTTTTTAAATACATTATTTTTTTAAGTTACTTACCTTTAAAAAGATAAAACATTAATTAAAATAAACATGATTGACACTGTCTTGATAATTTGGGACTCTAAACTAAGACATGAAAAAACAGGTGTTTGAACTGCAAGATACTCAACTTGAGAAGTCAAGATTTTAAATTTTAGTTATAGGTAATGATATTAAAGATTAAAAAACAAAAAAGTAGATTGCAATTTATTAACAGTACTCAAGACTATAATTTAATTAAAAACTCTTATGAATGGGGAAAAATATTTCTGCAATAAGAATAATTATATAAGATTTTAACTCAATTTTCTCTTCAATTTCTTGATGTCTTTTGTTTTTTGTTGCAGCATGCCCATGCCAACTCTGTCGGATATTTCATACCTCAGGACTCTTCATTTGGAAACCTCATTTTACCAGTCATACCTCGTTTTGATGTCAAATAAACATATTTAAGTCTTTTTCTTTTCGTGTGTCTGATAAAAAAAAAAGTTAATCCCTCTGCTGTGGAATTTTCTTGAGCAGGGGCAGGGAGATTCCTGTGCTCTTAATGGAAGAAAGGAAACACAGGTTGGAAATTCTGTGCATCAATGTTTAGCAAACCAGTCTTTAGGGCTGAAATAGAAAAAGATCCTTTCATTTTTTTTTTAACTGTTTGTTTGTTAACACAACATTTTGGCCAAACCATTATATGGCCTTCAAGTGTACTTTCCAGATGTGATGGTGGAAAATAGAATTTTTCTACTGCTAGCAATGCTGTAACATTGGATTCAGTTGATATCTTCTTTTTTTTTTTTTTTTCTTTCCTTGTTAAGTCTGGATTTCCATACCTTGTTCCTGTTGGGTAGCTGAAGCCACATCAGGTTGAACTCTGAACTTGTCAGATAAGTGCAATCTTCAGGAAAACTCTATGAATGTAAATGACCCTTCTCAAAACTAAAGACAGTATCAAAACAATTTATAGCATATACAAGTTAATTCACTTCAAAAACAATCTTTTCAATCAATGTTAGTCCTCTAATCTGGAAACGATTCAACCTTCAAGGGTTAATTTTCTTTACTTGTTGATATCAAGTGCTTCATACTTGGTTATTAGTTGGAAGATTATAAATGACCTGATTGTCTCCAAAGCTTTGCCCCCCAAAAAACCTAAAATATAATAAATAGATTGAAAACTAATTTTGAAACTATTATACACTGATTTACTCTTGTGTCCTCATTTTGGTTATTTTAGTCAGTTTTGGCCACTGTACCCTCTGGCCCCAGGAGTCTATCACTGTTGGTAACTTTGAAGTTCAAACAAAACTCTTTATTCAGTCCACATGGGTAGTTGATTCTTATTCTGCTGTCTATGTTTGATTATATCTTTTATCAGTTAATTCTTCCAAGTTGATTTGTTTTTGTGATGTCTCTTGTTTGCTTCTTCCAGGAGAAGGCCAGCCAAAACACTGACTCTATCAATCAAGATTAGTCCTGATAAATCAGTGTAATAACAATTACTCATCTCAGAAATTCAGTGACTATAACAATCAAGATGAAGTTATTAGTCAAAGTAAAGCGGTGTATAATAATAATTCTTCATCTCAGAAATTCAATTAAAAGTAATTTTTTAACCTTTTCATGTAAATGGAAATTATCATTAAGATTTGAACTCTCAAAATCTTAAATCTGTCAGTTTTTGATTTAGTTAAACCTTGTGTGGCACATGAGCACTTCTGTGAAACATCCTATAAATCCAGATTTCTTTACCTTGGCTTATGTATTCAGCTTATCAATTGTGCATTTTTTAGATTTATTTTTTATTGATTTATTTATTTTTTTTTTTTAAGAATCCTGCAGACTATCGTTGGGCTGATACTGTGGCAGATTTACCAAATGTTGATTAGTCACAAAAGCCTGTGTAAAATTGAATAATATATCCTTAAAAAGGTGTAATTTTTATCAGAAATTCAAAATAACTCCCATCAGCACATGTATGTTCATTTGGCTCATCTCACCCTGATGTTGAAATCCTTACTAGCCTAACTTATACATTCAGCCATCTAGCTGATATATCAGCTTCCTTCAACTTACTCATTTCGTGTTGAGAATGGGAAGAAGAGATTCAATTTTCTGAATAAAGTCTGGAAAGTTATAGACTATTATTGAATTACTTGCAGATAACTGAAGAGCTCATTGTTGAAACTGGACTTTAAATGATAAGTCCTTAATACAGTAGCAGCAGCATCACATCTCAGAATTCCAGACAACATTTATGTAGAATGTGTAAACAAATACGACCACTGAAGTATTTAGATTAACAGTGGGTTTCAATCTCATTGATTATTTAATTGGTGTTAGTTAATATATACCTTTTCTAAGATGACTGTATGCAAATGAGCTCATGTTTTTCCCCTTTTCAGCAAAATCAATGTTTACTGAGCTAATGTATTTTTCAAATCCTGCATGTCCACTGCCATATAAGTATGACACAAACCGTGTCTCTAATAATTTTGGAATGGAATTGAGAGAGAATATTTTTACAAGTGATGGAAAGAAATTGGTTATAATTATGTGTTGGCGTGAGGAATTACATTTTTTTTTTTTTTTTTTTTTTTTTTCTTCAAGAACCCAATTTTAAGGTGAGGTTCTTTCATTTGGAAAGACAATGATAGATTTATTCAAATATGCACAGAATTAGATATTGTGGTACTATGTGTGAATTTATTTATTTTTTTATTGTGTCATCAGTTGTTTACCATGTAATAGTTTCAAGGATTTAAAAGCAAAACAGTTATGTTAACATGGCTCCCCAGCAGTTCTGCACAAACATCTCCCCTAACACGTTTATACGGGGTAAATAACTTGACATTGAGCTTCATGGCCTTTAAGCAATTAAATTGATAAAAAAGTCCTTTTCAAGGCAGGTTCTAAATATTTGAATTTTATTGCAAAACCATTTCTGCCAACATAGCTGTTGTTTGCAGAGCATTGTTTTGAAATAGTGGTCTCAATCTTTTTCTTCCAAATCCATCATTTGGTAAAAAAAAAATTTTATGCAACACTTCAAATTGAAGTTTTTTTGCAGTTTCAGTTCAATTTACGCTACACATTTCTTAATGTTTCTACACCAATCACTGCAAAAGACATGTCAAAAATATACTTTGAACTGTGTAACTTGGATTAGATTTAGAAATAATTCAGCTCTCTATTTTTTTTAATTGTTTTTTTTTTAATAAAAACAAGAAAATTTTTCCTCAGCCTCAAAATTGTCGTATCTTTCTAATGTAAGAGTGCAGCCCCAGCAATACTTTTTTCATTTACTTATATTGTTTGCAGATCAGTGGTTCATGTACATTTACCTTATGCAGTGTTGCAGCTTCATATAAGCTCAAATTATTTGCCATGCTTATATGCTGGATAATCTCTCCTTGGACCCCCGTGAGTGATAAAAATGATCTGATTCTATATCTATCCAACTGAATAATACGAAAAGTTAGAACACACACATGTTGAATCAAAGTTGCCAAAATGGAGCGTTCTAGCCCGTGTTACAGAATCAAGGTGAAAGATATTTCATCTCTCATCAGTGCCAAGAATCCCATTCAGGCTTTCCGTAGGAACTAGCTGCAAATCCCTACCATAGAGAAAGTTTTCAACTAGCTAGTTTTCTCATAAGGTTTGAAATGAAGTTATCAGTTTAGTTTTTGTAAAAAAAATAAAATATTATTCAGTTACTGGAAATCGCTTTATTCTCCAAGTTAGTGCGATACCGTTAGTGAGATTTTTTTCTGTATGATAAAGATAATCATAGAAAGCATCAAACGAAAGATTTATGAATTAGACTAAATTCAAATGTCTGATTATACAAAGAACATGTACTTCTCAGATCTTATACTATGAATAAATCTTTGAGAAAGTTAAACAAATCAGATGGTATTTATTACTTGGTTACAACTGTATGTATTTCACCACTCATGCTGAAATAATTAAAAGAGCTAACATTTTTGTAATGTATGCATTGATTTCTCATTGTGATGAACATTGTCATGGGAAATAACTCTTCTTTTTTTTTTTTTTTTTTTTTTTTTTTCTTCAAAGGAAACCCTATTGTGGATTACTCAATCATAATAAGCATTGATGTTCTAGATTTTATCCTTGGATCCATTTTAATTCTCTGGCAATTCTCAGTGTTTGGGCAAACACATTCTATGATCAATACAAGATTTTGTAAAACTAATTGATTCTGTTCATAGATTGGTTAGCATGGAGCCAATTTTTTTCGGGATTACCAACTAATGTGGTTATAACAAGTCAGAAGTTAAGTCCAACTTCAGACATGAAAATACATTTAAAAAATTACTGTATTTCTTGGCACCTAAGACGTTATTTTTTTTTTTTTTTTTTTTCTTCCTGAAATGAGTCTTGAAATTTTACCCTGCGTCCTATAGGCTAAAAATTGATTTTTTTTTTTTTTTTTTTTTTTTTTAGGCCTATCCTAACCCCAAAAGAAGTTACTATATGCTAGACAGCAATCTTAATTCTTGTGTATGATTTGAGTGAAGAGTATGAATTATACTTAGTATAGAATAGTAAAAATATATACGTAATCATAAAAATTCATGCTCGCATCAGTATACTAAGGTAGATGAGCCTACAACCTCATTGCAAATTTAGATGTTGTATATTTACAGTATTTTCATTTATCTTGACTTTAATGGAACATTAATTAGAGATTAAAGAAGTAAAACTGCAATGTGTTTAAATGGTCTTCCTGGAAAATCTAATAATAAGAATATCCCAATCAAACACCCACCCACCATCTGTTTCTATATCGTAAGAGAAAAAAATACAGAATATAAGGGGTCAAGAGGGCGTGCATTTTTCTAAGACACTCTCAAAACATCTTGGTAAGGTAGGTGAAAATACTGAGACCCAAATTTTATGTTTTGGTTTGGTGTTGTTCTTTTTTTCCAACATTTTGCAAGGCAAAATTTGGGTTTGTTCTTAAGACCCGAGTGTGTTTGACATCAGGGAGATACAATATCTTTTGAATCTCCATAAACAATTGAACAATCCTGGTTTGACAAATGAATCTACAGCAGAAGACCAAAAATGTGGAAATGTTTTGTTATAAAGTATTAAAGTAATTTCTCATAACATGCTTCTAATTGAGCAATATTCAATCAACAAATAAAAGCTGTGGGTATTTTTGTTATCACTTCAATGTTTTTTCACATCATATACAAAAACTCTACATCCATGAAAAATTAAACCTCCAAAACATGTTTGTTAGTAATTAATGTTAATTTCAGACAAGTTGCTGAGCGTTCATCTATAGGTTAGGTTGACATGGATAATGTCAGCAGTACGTATAGAAGTTGTGGGTTGAAGAAAATCGGAATGAAAAGAAATGCAGTAGATGGCTGACAAAGACATTGGCATTCAAGTCTGGTGAGAGCAAGACTGGAAGAGATACATATGAGTTATTTGATTATAAGAATATAATCCTAAAGTGGATCACAAGATATTAGACAGTAAAAACTGATTAGTTGAAGAATTTCTTCTTATGCTAAGCTCTGATTGGTTAGAGCAATAGTATCCAACAGCCTCTCTCAACCTTTTAAAACTGGATGAACCCTTTAAATAACTTAAATCTCAAGAAGCCCCTGTGTGAAAATATATGTACATCTAATGACACATCAGTATATCTATTATACTGATGATATAAGAATAAAGAATTTCGATCCTAATTGTAGCTTATAAATTTTTCCTTTAAATTACTGATATTTGTCATCATCATCATCTGTCTTTTAATGTTGTTTGACATAGACCTTCTCCAGGATTTGCCACATTTCTCTATCATGGGCATCGTGGAGCCAATACTTTCTGAACTTGTCCTGTTCATCTCTTCATCTAGTGTTCGGCCAGCCTTGATTGTGCATGTGATCTCTGGGGATCCATGTTATGAATCATAATGACCATCGATTGTCTACCATTCTTACAACATGACCAGCCCATCACCATTTGAGTTTTCTAATGGATTCTATGATGTCTATGACTCCTGTTTTCTCCACGATATATTGTGCTGTCTTTGCATGGTTCTCAGTTTGTGGGTCAGTCTTTTGGTTAAGTTCCATGTTTCAGCTCCATAGGTGACTATCAGGAGGATACATTGGCTGTATACCCTTCTTTTCTGGACTAATGGGATCTTTTTTTGAAAGTTGAGCTTCCTCTGCCAAAGGCTTGCCATCCTAGAATGATTCTTTGCTTGATTTCTTCCTCCTTTGAGGATTCCATGGAGATTTGTTGTCCTAGGTAGATGTGGTCTACTTCCTCCATTTCACCGTCTTCGATTTTGATCGATGTGTTCTTATTTCCGAAGTGATTGTTGCACATGATTTTTGTTTTGCTGAAGATCATGGGTAGGCTGACTTTCTTGCTTTCTTCATTTAGTTCATCTAGCATTGGTTTGAGGTCATGCAGGTTTTCTGCAAAAAAAATGTTGATAAAGGTTACAGCAAATGGCATTTTGTATTCTGTTGCTTTTTCTTTCAGCTGATTTATCAGAAAGGAAGAACTCCAATCAATTGACTGGCAAACAAGGAAGCTTATGACAATGCATAAAGTCTTACACCCCAGAGATGACACGCATAGACTATATGTGAAGAGAAAAGAAGGCAGCAAAGGGCTCATCAGCAGAGAGGACTGTGTCCAGAAGGCCAAAGCCAATCTAGAAAAGTATATGCAAATGAACAGTCAAGACATCATAAAGAGTGCCCGAAGTTGCGCAACTAACAACCAAAAAGTAGAAAACAATGGAACAGCACGGCAAACAAGGAAAAGAAAAAATTATACGGAGAATTTAAAAGACAGATACAGGATGTGGCAGACGAGAGATCATGAATATGGCTATTAAAAGGAAACATGAAGAGAGAAACGGAATCGCTCATCATGGCAGCTCAAAACAAATGCATCAGGACAAACTACATCAAAACAAAAATCGTCAGAACACGGACAAACAGCAAGTGCTGCCTGTGTGGTGAAAGAGATGTAACCGTAAACCACATAACCAGTGAATGTAATCAACTAACCCAGAAGGAATATAAACACAGACAAGATGAAATAGCAACAATGATACACTCAGAACTGAGTAAATGAATGTCCTTCAATGTTGCTGACAATTTCATTGGGAATACCCCACCTGGCAAGAAGTTTTTCAGTTTGCCTGTAACACTGGTAATGGTCAGCTGATTGAGTTATACTATTTCTATAAATCATGACAAATAGTCAGTTAAATGAATGTACAGGTATCTCAATAGTGGGATTTGATGGAACCTACTCAAAGCATTAAGCTTGGAGGAAACTATTGCTCCACATAACATGGGTGAGATATCGTCCAATTTAAGCTACATATGATATGTCTGCTTGATTGTAATGTCGAATCTTCTTAGATCTATGTATGGAAGGACTTCTCAATTTCTCTTCCTTGCTGGTACAATTGGCACACACCAGTCACACTTTTTAAATTATGTCTTCCTAGTCAAGATGATGTAGTTCTTCTTCGACTTTCGGAAGTATCTGAAATGATATCGTCCTTGATGATGATAAGTGATACAATTTTACATCCTCTTTCGAGGTTATATTGACTGGATCTCCTTGTACGCACACACCAGTGTCAAACACATTGTGTTGCATTTTTTCCAATATTAAAACTAGTCCCTTGTGGTGTGCAGTCTCTCAACAATAGGTTCACTGTACCTTTGCTGTCGATAACATATATATCCAGTGTATAATTCTTTTCTTTATGCTCTGTAGAAATAGTTAATTTTCCTTTATACGTTAATATGCTGCCTAGACTTCTAAAAGTTTGTGTTGCTGGTTGCAAAGGAGGTTTCTTATGAAAGTGTTTGTATGTTTTAACAATAATCACATAAATATCTGCCTCAATTTCTATCTTGAAGTTTATTGGCGTTTTGTATAGATTTTCAATTTTGTACACCCTGAGTCAGTCATTTTTTTTTTTTTTTGTATTAAGCTCCCAAAAAGTGTTCATTTTCTCCCTCTCTTTTCACTCCTAGCACTTTCTGATTTTAGACTTGCAGACTGCTGCAAAATGGTTTAGTTTATTGCATTTCCTGCAAGTCTTTCCTCTTGCTGGACAGTGCCTGTTGCATCAGGAGTTTCTGGCCATTTATTCTATTTCTGGTTGATGTCTGGACTCTCCTCCAGACTGTTTTTATTTGGATCTCTTCCATTTGAGATCTCATCTATTCACAGCTTCTTGCTATTTCTAACCCTTTCTCTAATTTGAAAGTTGAGATCTCTCTTGTTCTTCTGGGTACTAAATTGTGTGAGCCCTCTTTTCTTAGCCTAACGCGTATCCTGTCTCTGTCCCACATTGATGAATTGGCAATGTGTTTCTACATAAACTTATATAACCAAACATTGTGGATACAACGCCATGAGCTAAAACTTCATACAAATTCTCTTAGATCATATCTCTTTCCTCATAAGTAATTACTTTACGAAAGGCATCTACTAAAATGATCATCCTAATATTTTCCTCTCCATTTCAGCTTTTACTATATTGTTTATAAATGTCTTACTTGTCTAATAATTAAATGTACATTTATTGTTTGTCTAAAAACATCTGCATCTGTTTACTTTCCTTGTTCATGAACTTCTTTAATCCCCTGTATCCATTCATTCAAAATTGATACATAGTACACTTGCTTCTAACAATGGCCAGCAACTTCTAGCATCTTCCTCTAACTCCTTTGTCTTATCATGCATGTGATGGTAACTCATCCACATGTGGTGGATACTATATCTAATGTCTACTACATTTTACTTCTACTTAGGACTATCATCATTAATATTATTACACTCTCGCACTTGTTGGACATTGAAATAAACAATTCTTTGCTCTGTAGACCTATTACACAGCAATCCCCAAACTGGTCATTCTTGTTGGTAAATTGGCAGTGTTCTGCTAATTCGAATAGTGTTCTTAGGAACATCTCTATTGCTTTACCTGGATGCTAAGTTCTTGAATAAAATTTTACCCTCTCACGGATGATGTTTCTCCTCGGCATTAAGTGTGTATTGAATTTCATTAGGACAGGGTTATAATCATTTTCATTCTCTTTTCTTGAGAAAGAATACACTTCGAAAATGTTCTCCTTTCCCATACAATATAGCATAGTATCAATCTGGATTTAATTATCCTTATCAAAAAACTTGGATGCTTGCTGAAACCTCCCTCTTCATCTTTTCCATGATGGGGCGTGCATAAAATAGAATACTTCTGGTGGATGCAAATTGGACATTTTTCCTGTAATTGGCAGTGACTGATAGAAAACTTATAGAGAAAATGTTTTTTCCCAGTTTAGTCCCACATGACTATTGTATTCTTCTGTTTAAGTTGCTTTTCTAAATGTCACATCTGTCACTGAGTTTCATCTTGTGATGAAATAATATGGGTTAGAGATGGTCAGTATTTGGCGTCAACAGCATACTGCTCAGACAAATTCAGTATGAGATCGGAGTCCTATATTGGTGGGAAATGTATTAAAAGTTTGTGTAAATAGACACTCTTAAAGTTCAAGTGTTTACCTCAGCATTTGTGTGTGTGTGGCAGTAACTATGAATTCTAGTATGCTTATAAGCATATATGTGTGTGTAGCCATGATGTGGGCGTAGCAGTTGACCATTGTCACAGCTGTAGTAGTTGGTGTTGATAAGCAAATATGGTTGGTCATGGTGTTAGGGGTGAATTTGAAAAAATCTCTTGGTGTTTGCCAAAGAATAGTTTGAGGCAAATTTTTATTGTGTGACTAAAGCAAAATAGATACTTGTTTGTTATTAAGTTCAAGAAATGAATTGAAGAAATGATGCCCAATCTTCACAAGTGGTTCTGTTGAATTTTTGCCAGTGGTAAGTCATGTATCGTAGGTTAATCTTATTATTTGAAAAACTTTGTTACTACTTGGGTTTGATTTTGTGCTGGAAAGGGTTGATTTTTCGTGCATTTTTGTTGAAAATATTTGTAAGCCAGGCTAAGGGTCTCCATTGAAAAATGTTATTCAATGCTTTAGAGAAAAAGTTTGTTGGTTTGCAGAGTGATTAGATTATTTTTAGCGTATTCATGAAGACTGGTCTTTGTTTTAAATTCAAATGTTTTATAGAATCTTTTTCACATCAGAAGTTACCAATTTTTTAGTTTTAATGTCTAACAAGTGAAGGAAAGTTAGAGCAGTAATAATAATGATGATAATCAATGTAGCTATATGTAGTAGTTGTAGTAGTCACTTGGAAACAAAGAAACCAAAAACAAAATTGATGGACGAAAGCGACACCTTCACAGACATTCAAATTCTGAACCAAGTAAACATAGGAAGTGACCATAGAATGGTAAGATGAAAGATGCAAATAAACAATAAAAAACGCAGGAAAATGTTCCACACCAAACTGCAACTACTAAACATACCAAATGAACTTGCCCAACCCTTCAAGCTAGAACTGAAAAACAGATTTAATATCTTTACCAACAAAAAAAATATCAATGAACTCCACAGCAAACTAACAACTTCTCTAATAGAAGCTGCCAATATGTTCAAACCAAGAAACATCAGCAAAATCTTTGACGAAATCAGAAAACTTATTAAAAAGTGCAGAAACTTCAATCCACCATCAACCACAAGGGAAAACTAAACAAAACAATGAAAGAGAAACTAAGAGAAGACAAAAGAAGGTATATGGCAGCCATCATCGAAACCATCTCGAAAAACGTTGGGGTTTTAAAGCAATAAACAAAGCTCTCAGTATAGGACAGAAACAAATAACTAGCATACTTGAAAAAAATGGAGATATAACACCAGACAGAGGTCACTTGCAAAACCAATGCCAACAGAACACAAGATGGAGAGATGAACTTGACAAATTCAGAAAATACTGGCTCTGCAACACTCATGATAGAGAATTGTGGTAGGTCCCAGGAAAAGTCTCTGTCCAACGACGAATGATAAAAGACCGATGATGACTGACAATATGAAGAGGAGTTGGAGAAGAGGGAAGTAGCCATGACAGTTCCTTTGGTTCTGTTTGAATATGGACATAGAGAGTTCATGATTGAAATGAAAACAAATGCCAATGTTTAGACAAACAATAAATGTACGTTTAATGATTGAACAAATAAGACATTTATGAACCATTCATATGAAAATGAAAGACACGTAAGCATTAGGATGATTGTTTTAGTATAGGCCTGATGAGTAAGTAACAAAGAAAGGAGATTGGATCTTGGATAGAATGGATATACAGTGTAAGGTAGTAGCTTGATAGAAGAGAAAGATAGATGTAATGTATCTATTTGTTGCTGCAAAATCATGAGGTGGGGAGACTGAAAGGAGTTATCTCCAAAATGTTGTTTACTTTAAAGACCTGAGTAATTATTGGAAATGTGAGTTTTTTAGATGATAGGACCATTATTAAATTCATAGACTGCTCTTCAACACCAATAAATACAGATGACTGAAAGATACACTGGTAGATAAGAGCATGATTGAATTAGATATTTGTAACTGTTATGTAGGAAACACATTGTTTGGTTATTCACCTGGGATGAAGATGTGCAAATGTGTTAGGCTAGAGAAGGAGGCACATACAAATTCGCAGCAGAAGGTATGAGGAAGATCTCAACATCAGTGAAATGAAAGTGGAACAGTGATTTGTCAGGATTAAACGGTGAAGTTTGCTTTATTGGGGAAACCAGGCAAAATAACTGGTCCTCGAGAGATAGAGATAGAGTGAAGATTACCTGTCTATAGAAAGACTGGAGCAAGACAGCGATGGTAAATGGAAGTTCTGAGCTTTTATATACAGGAATCCAAGGAAGTGAAGTATTTCATATATGGTTAGTTTCAAGGTTTTGCATCTAAAGCTAATACTTGATTATTTTCGTATTAATTTTTTACTAAAATAAACAAGTCACAACATCAGATCATGTGTTATTCGATCAACAACTTTATTCATACTGTACAAATCAGATGTATAAAAAAGATGTATATAACAGATATAATAAAGGATAACAGGCATGTAACTATTCCTAACCAAATTGCTGCTAATGAAACACTTGGAGGGGAGGGTGGGGAAAGAAAGGTTGGTATTTTAATTAGAGGGTCGCTAGGAGAAAAGAAGGTTGGCTAGTTTGATATGAGGGGAGGAGGGAGATTAGAAAGGTTGTTTAATAAGAGGTTTGGAAGGGAGTGGGACTAATGGTTGCTACTGATACTATATGAGACCGACTCAGTTCTTGTATGATTTTACCCAAGTGAATTTAAACAAATAAAATCATTGAATGATTAGAAGAAAAGCCTCAAATTTATGTAAATTTATAGCAATGCATTTAAAGTATCCCAATTTTTACATCCTTTGCCAAACCAATTGATATTACCAGCCGGTTATTGTTATCTGAAAAACCATGTCCCAAAGTGATCACAATAGGCGGCATCCTAATCCCCTGTAAATAAAAGTAGATACGAAACTAAAAGTACACACAGCGGTTAAAACGCTTGAGAAAACTTTTCTTTCGAACAGAGATTAAATTTAAATCATATTGATATATTAATATAAAAATTAAAATAGTATCAGATGCAGGTTTGATTTTTTGAATTGAATATATACATCAAAAAAATAGATACACACTTCAAATTAATGAAACTGCGAAAAGAGAATCAGTTACGAAATGATGGTTTACAAAAATGAGAGCTAATTGATTTATACACTTTTTCTACACGTGGTCGGAGGTGATCGATGGTCTTACAATCGCTTGTAAGTAATTTTTATAATACTTCTACTTTTCGCTGCAGTGGGAATTTTCGTATCATCCTAAGAACATAATACACTCTACAGATTACTGTTCTATATTTCTATGATCAGGTGTTTTCCAAACTTCTCATCCCTTTACTTTTCTTTCTCACGCGTGTCTTCGTTACTTTAACTTGGTGGAAAAGGTAGAATAAAATTATTCACCTACTCATTTTAGTTTTTAAGACAACTGAAAACTGTTTAAAAGAATCAGATGATATAGCTCTACAGTAATAACATTCCTCATAAAAATAAGTGGTCTGAGACAATAGTATTTTGCTGAAAAAAACTATCGCACAGTAGTCGTTTTTAAACCGACTGAAAATTGTTCGTTGTATTTTTGTTATACCGGTGGTGAGAATGAATTGTCGACCAAAGAAACCTGATGTACTGATAGGAGATTTTGGGCGGATTTGTGATTAAAGGTGCAGATTTATCTTCTGATAACTTTGGATAGGCTTTGGGGGGTTATATCAACCTTTATTCTGTGATGAACTCCGAATAGGACTCCGCTCCAAATCCTCTTCACAGCACTCGGCAATTATTAGTGTCTTCCAGCGAAAAGTCTTTCTTTTAAGGTTGTGAGAGATGCAGCAGAAAGCACAGTTTATTTTTCTACTTTATTCCATAAGTCAACAGACTTAGAGTTTTTAGCCGCAATACTCCGGGGCCTTCGTGAAAAGTACCAAAATTACATTCCCAGTTTTGCATTATAGTTACATGTTGTAAAGTGATCTTGCTGACATTTGGACAATGAGAGTTTTGAGGGGGGCAAGATTCTCTGGCATTAATTTTTTTTACTTCCGTATTTTGTGTTTTTGGAAAACTCGCGCAACGAAAGCGATTTGTAATCGTTTGAATGAGGTTTGCGAAGAGAAGGGGGTAAGTAATAAAGATGCTGTACATTATAAAAGTATTAAGCACAATCTGTAGTTGGGCGCATAAAAATTGCCCCCTTGGTCATTTGGATTGGGTAAAATTAAACAAATGCCGATATTTGGCAAGAGAGCTAATCGACGGAAAAGCTATGGCTGCTACTACGGTTGAGAAATTTTGAATGGCTAAAGGAGGCTGGGTTTTCATCATCATCATCATCATCATCATCATCATCATCATCAGTCCGTCGTTGGACATAGACCTTCCCCAGGATTTGCCACACTTCTCTATCATGGGCGTCACGGAGCCAGTACTTCCTGAACTTGTCTAGCTCGTCTCTTCATCTAACATTTTGCCGGCCTCGGTTGCGCATGTGGTCTCGGGGAATCCATGTTGTGAGTCGTGATGTCCATCGATTGTCAGCCATTCTTACAACATGGCCAGCCCACCGCCATTTGAGATTTTTTATGGATTCTATGATGTCTCTAACTCGTGTCTTTTCCCGGATGTGCTGTGCTGTTCTGTGGTCTCTCCATGTGAGGCCCAGCATTATTCTTTCATGTGCACGTTGCATGGTTCTCAGCTTACGGGTCTGTCTCTTGGTTAAGTTCCATGTTTCAGCTCCATAAGTGACTATTGGGAGGATGCATTGGTTGTACACCCTTCTCTTTAGGATTAATGGGATCTTCTTATTTTTGAAGGTTGAGCTAGCTCTGCCAAAGGCTTGCCATCCTAGTGTGATTCTTCGCTTGATTTCTTCTTCTTTTGAGGGTCTCATGGAGATTCGTTGCCCTAGGTAGATGTAGTGGTCTACTTTCTCGAGTTCTGTGTCCTCGATTTCGATCTTAGTGTTTTTATCTCCAATGTGGTTGTTGCACATGATCTTCGTCTTGCTGAAGTTCATGTGTAGGCCGACTTTCTTGCTTTCTTCATTTAGTTCATCTATCATTAGTTGGAGGTCGTGTAGGTTCTCTGCGAAAAGGGCTATGTCGTCTGCGAATCTGAGGTTGCTGAGATACTCGCCGTCTATTTTAATTCCTTTACTCTCCCAGTCTAGTCTTCTGAAGATCATCTCGAGGCAGGCTGTGAAGAGTTTAGGTGAGCTGGTATCACCTTGTCTTACTCCTTCTGGAGCTGGAAGGGGTCCGAGTCTTTATGTAGCCTGATAAAGGAGCTGCCGTGATTGTATATATGTTTCAACACTTCAATATATACTGGATCTACACCTTGCCGACTGATGGCCTCCATGACCTTAGGGATTTCTACTGAGTCGAACGCCTTTTTGAAGTCGATAAATGCTACGGCAAGTGGTAGTTTATACTCTGCTGCTTTTTCTTTCAGTTGATTTATCGAGTGCAGGTGGTCCATGGTCGAGTAGCTTCTTCTAAAGCCAGCCTGTTCACGTGGCTGGTTTTCATCGAGTGTTTTTGTGATTCGGTTGGTGATGATCTTTGTGAAAAGTTTGTATACAGCTGGGTTTTCACCGATGTTCAAATAACGTAATTTTGGATTATATTTTCGATAAGGATTGGTTGGTAGGTAGATAGGTATGTTTGGAATTAGGGTTTGTGGGTACGTACGTTTGTCATATTATGCGATGTAACCTGTTTTTCTCTTGAATTTCTCTTCACCTTCCAATTGTCAAATTATCACTCTCTCTATTTATCTATCAATACATACATACATACATAATCTATTTGTGATCAATTGGGAATGAGATGACTCGGGAGTAAGAGTGTATGGAGACTTTGTTTATCAATTATTAAATCTATAAATAAATCGATTAGTCTACTACATGTTTCAGAAGGGGTTCCCATCTTCTCAGGTGTGTGTGTACACCTTTCAGTGGTTGAAAGGTTTCCCTAGAAAGCAAATTCAACATCCAATGTTTTGCTTTGGAAGTAAAAATAGCAATCGAGGAAGAGGATTCCTCCTGGGTACACACCATGTATAATACACGACTATGCCATCAATGTCTGATTTATTAAAAAGCAACCTTGTAACTGAAATACACTTGAATGTTGCATTTCAAATGTTTTGAATTCATCATGAAATTCATGGCGAACCAATTGTCTGTCATTATTTTGATATCATTAAGACAACATTGAACTGAGTCTTTTTGATAAGTTACACTTATAATTTAGTGAGAAACAAGACTTGTGCTTCACTTACTGACGGCAACTGCAGAGATTTAAACTTGAAAAAATTTTTTTTTCTCCATTGAAATTACTATAGTGTAATTATTTTAGGAATCATGTATGACTGATATTTTTAAAAAAATTTACATCTCATATATCTGCTGGAGTACTACAAAGTACTCCAGGGGTACTTATACTCTCATTTGAGAAACACTGCATTATGCATCAGTTTTAAGAAAACATTATGTAATTATGTAAGCATTTTTGTTTCTTTCAGAGCTCAATGACATCATTACAGCGACAACTTGAAAGGCTGCGGCTTCCGCAGACCAAAGTCATTCAGTCCTATGACCAAAAGAAGAAAGTATCTTTACTTTTTGACAAAGGAGAAGCTGCTAACATTGAAAAGAAAACTTTTTATGAAATTGGTAGGTTGACTCTTTTTTTAAATTTTTTCTATTGAGACTTTTTTAGTCCACAACATAAAATTTAGTGGAGTAAATAGTTGTCAAAAATTACTAATAATGATTTACAATATTTCATCTGATGAAAATAAATGAGTGATAAGTGCTTTACTGACATTACCAGTACGGAAAAAAAAAAACTAACATTACGTCAGAGATTGGGAATGAAGAGTCGGTTTAAGGATCCTCTGCCAAGCGGTAGAGTTCTCAAGAGTAGCTGGGCATTCACCAGGTTTCCCTAGGCAAAAAGGATATGAATTTGAATCTCATTTTGAGCTTCTCTTTTATTTCCCATCCGTGCTATTTACTTACATCCATACTAAAAATTGAAATGAAAGAAAATAGTAGACAAAAATTGATAAGTATGTGTATGTGTATATTAGTGAACCCGTATGAAATGAATCATGGATATATTTTAATTTCGGTCATTTCATCCCCATCATCTAGGCGCCATACCTGTTGACTGTGTAGCAACAGTTTTGTGTAGATGGCCAGTGAAATTGTCTCTTTGGTCCACTGAGGGTAAATTTATGCACAATATGCATGTTTTTGTCTTTCACAAACTTTACAGTTCTTTCAAATCCTCCTTGGTCCCTTAACTCAGTACAGGGTTTTCCGTTGCATTGAGTATAAAGTCTTTCACAAGACTTGGTTACAGATTGAACCCATGACCTATAGAACTTAAGGCAAGCACTCTACCATTGGGCCACAGAAATCATTTCCAATCCATCAGAGACTTCTTGAAACAAGCCACATATTAACCTGATTGCACTTTTAACCCTCTTCTGTTAATTTCATTGTAGATTCCCAACATTCACTACAAAAGAATTTCTCTCTCATGAAATTCTGCTTACTTGAACAAAATGATGATTTTTCTATGTTCCATCATGTGTATGTCCTTGCTGAAATCTCACTTCCTATGCTTTCCTCTCAGCTTGTTTCTCTTGACACCAGAAAAGAAGTTATTTCCATGCATTTCATTTTTAAAAAAACCAGAGAGGTCAGTAGGACTGATAATTTGACCAGTTATTGTTCTATCTCTTCACTGTACATGATACCCCATCACAAGCTTATTTTCCCTAACCAGCTGCAAAAAAATTCCACTCAGCTGTTATCCCATCTAAATCTTCCTTGTGATAACAAAGATTCTGGAAATTTTTCTAGTTTTTGTATTGGTCCAGTTAAATATGTAGCATGCCAACAAGTATGGCCCTGAAATGAAGATGCCAATTTCCACTGGTAATGCAACCCAAATTCTCATCTCATTTATTCTTAGTCTGTTCTCTTTCGATGCGACAGTTATGTATTCAAGAAATGGACATATTTGGTCTGACTGAAAGAATTATAATTTTCATTTATTTCTCAAATTATTCTATCCACTTTTTCTAAATTGAGTGATATACCCACCGTTTGATGATGAGTGATCATTTCAAATAAGTTTTGTATGTAATATAATGCAATTTATAATTCAATCTGTCGGACCAAATATGTCCTTTTCTAAATATATATATAAATGTGAGTTTACATATATAGTTGCAGAGTTTTTCTTACACATGAATTTATTCCTAAATTTCCTCTCCTCTTCTCTCTTTAGTATTTGCTGTTGTATAGAGTTGACGAAAAGTAATGCTTGTTCAACTGAGCTGATCTCCCTTGAAGATCACTGGTCTAAGTTAGACAATCTCATCATTTAGGAAAACATTTTCTCCATCCTTCTTTCTCCAGGTGTTAATGGCCTTCATGAATTGCAGAATTTTGATCCAGTCTTTATGCATTTTGAATTTGACCTCTTCACTGAGATGTCCATTCACATCAATCGGTCAGTACAGACACAAGAGGTGAACGACAAACTGAACACAGTTATAAAACGATTTTTATTATGTGTCTCTCCATATTTCCTTCTGAAGCCGGCACAGAAAGCTTTGGAATGGCTTGTTCAAAGGTAACGTCAGCACTTTTAACTTCACTTTCTTTTCGATCCATTTCACATCTTAGAATGCCAGAAGTACAGATATTTCAACTTTTTTGAAAGTTTGCTTTATGCTACTTTCACGGAAGAAAGTGAAAATCGTTTTGAGCATTTGTTCTGCAGCCAGCTGTTATAGTGTGTTTACGCGGATCGTCTGCTTCTCTCACTCCCCGACACCCCAGTCCCATGTATTTCCCACCACCAAAACTTCTGCAGACTCGGGTGAAAATACCATCTCCATTTTTGGGAGCTGGAAATGCTTAAAAAACCTTTCCCAATTAATAGATCAATTGTAATTGTTTCTCTCCTTATGCAATGCTTTACTGTTGTAAGAGACCCTTCTATATACTTCTCCAATAGGGGGAAAAGGGACAGCGGACAGTCTTCTCTCTTTTTTCTCTCTCTCTCTTTTCATATCTCATTTTAATATAGGTAAGAGGATATTTTCCTGATTCAGGAAATCAGATATATTTTCCCAATTTACTTTATTAAAATTTCATCAAGTCCAGCATAATTTGTTTTTTTTTTTGTTTTGTTTTTTTTTTTTCAATGGTATAGTGTAAATCACGTTTTTCTATCAATGACTTTGAAGATCAGTATTCTGACCTGTTTTATAAATGAATGTCCAGTCAATTCATGAATGAATTCTTTTCAATTGTAAAATATTCCAGAAAAAATAATTTAATTTGTACTTTCAGATTTGATATTCATTTGTACAATGTAAATGACTTGATGAAATGTGTCCTGCCTTATCATGAAGACAAAATGTTTATAAAAGTTGTGCAACTTCTTGATCTTCAAAAAGATAACATGTGGGACTGGCTCCTTAGTGTACAGGTTGGTTCATTTGCTGTTTTTTTTTTTCTCCATACAAAAAAAAAGTAACCACCAGAGGAAATCTTGTAGTTACTGTAAGTTCATTTTAACAACATGTTGAAGAGCTCTACCCTAACACTATAATGCTACCTGCTAGAAAGTCATTTCATCTCAACCATGTGTACAAGGATACTTTATTTGGTAATTAAAATAAAGAAATAAAAAAACCCAAATCAATTGATGGAAGCTTGATGGTATATGATGTGGAAAAATTAACTTTAAGGTTAGTGGAAAAATTGTTCAATTCTTTGGTTGAATATCTTGGTGGAAAAAATTTTCTGTGTGATGAGTAATCTTGAAGATGATATCATAAGTTGGTTTGGAAGCAGTCTGAGAATAAAACAGACACAACTTATTTAATATTCACAAGGGTGAACATTCAATAGAACAGCGAGTCACATCTGCTGTTATTCTTACTGATCCCTCATTGTTAAATACGTTTTTTTGTATAACTTACCTGAATTAGTGCGGTTTCAAAAAATATGTATGTAGTAAAAAATGATATCAAAATCCAATACACATAATACCCTATATAAAATGACTAACTACATGTTTGACATAAGCTATATTGTAAGAAAAGGAGGTGGTATGTAAAAACCATCCAGATAAAGAAAATATTTGTTGCTAGTTTTTCTATGAACTTCGAAGGTGGCTATTTTGAAATTCAAAATGGATGACTGAATATACATTTCTTCCAATTATGACTGTCTTTGTGCATGGATCTGTCCCCAAACTAAATTTCTTCTTCCGTAGCCTATTTCCCACCCTATTACAACATTTTATTAAAATTCATTGAAAACGTTTGGAACAGAAAGGAGCAAATACAGAAATTTATAGGAAAAAAAATGCAAAAATATGTCAAATTCCAACATCCTCCCAGAATTTGATCATTTCATTCTTTTACCACAAAATTTCATTGAGAATTTTGGAGATATTATGTAGGCAGACAGAAGTGAATTGAGAAATATAAAAAATATCAAAACAGAAATATCTCTCAATCATAAATGAATCACTGGATCTGCTCCAAAATTCTGTTACTTCTTCCTTACTGAGTGCCTTACCCCTGTGCAAATTTCATTGAAACTCCTTGAGAAATTTTAGAGATATCGTGAGGACAAACAGGAGCAGATAAATAATTTGAAAAAAATGTAAAACAAATTTTCCCCTTTTTTAAAAAAGATTTTTTATATAGTTTGAAATCCATCTTGAAAGTGTGTTTTTCATTTGAAGTCGCCGTGTTGCATTTTGTCCTGGACACAGATGTATTGGGAGGTGACCTTTGATTGATATAAAACCTGAGCAACAAATAATGTTAAATATAGGGGGTCACAAACTTTCTCATAACATGGTGACGTGTCTGCAAAAATGCATGGAAAGATACTAATCTTAATGTGACAAGATTGGAGGATATTTTCCCTTCAAATTTTATTTGTAAGCTGGGAAATCTGTTTGAAAACTTGTTTCACACTGAGTAAATGAGTGCTCCATATGTGTTTGCACTGTTGAGTTTTCACAAACACGGATTTTAAATTTTATAAAAAAATTAATTAATGAACCTATTTCAATAAAATTTTCATTATCTATTCATTTATGATGAATATTATTGTCAAAAGGGTATTTTGAATATAAAACTTATAGAAATTTTTTTCAAGTCAAAATGCCAAACCTATTGAAATCTAAATGATATAAGTTGTAGCATAATGTGTTCATATTTTAAAAAGTCCTTGAAAAATTTGAATAGATTCAATTTGTTTTCTAAAATTAACCCAACATTGGTTAATCAATTCGCTGACTAGAAAAACTAGAAACTGCAGTATATACAGAATTGGAATTTTTTTTTTCGTTTAATATGTTAATGTATTTTACATGGAACGTATGTAGAACAAAAATCTTTATTTTTTTTTTAAGCAAATCTGATTAGAACATTCTTTATTAATATTTCGAGGGAATCGTAGACTATTCAATACGAGCATGGTAACTGTGAAATGTTGTTTTTATATGATTATGATATTTTAAAAACTTGGAAATAGGATTTAATGAAAATTGAAAACCCACTGTATCTTTTTGTTTATTAATTATTCATAGTACAGTCAAACGTACAGATCTTAGTCTATAAAATGCATAATAGGCCACACTACACTTTTTCCCTCCCATACCACTTCAGCGCTGATAAATGACTAATACGGATTACGTAAAATTTTTGAAATATCAGCTGGTCATGTTTGTTAATTTGCTGCAAAAAAGTAAATAAGACTTTGAAACTGGCAGTGCTAGCTACTACAATGGAAAAAAATTTTTTAATTTGGTCTTTCCTTTCTAGCCAAAAAAAAAAACAAACTTAAGAGCACTATTTTTATGCTAGGCTTCGATAGTCTTCTTGGTAGACCTAGTGTAGATCTGAACACCAAATGGGAGCCTTTAATCCTGAAGGAATGCTCCTTGACCATTACCAAAAATCTTGACCACAACGCAAACATGCTTGTGTATTTTGTTGACCAGAAACGAAACGAAAATTTGAAGTTACCTCCCAAAAAACATTCACTATTGTTGACCACTTTAAAAAGCAAAAATGAACTGCCCCTTCCATTTCATGTTGAATTGTACACTCAGCAATTTTTACTTAGGTCCAAATAACCCCTTAGAAAAATGCTTCTGTGGTACCAGTTTCAGACATTGACATGATTATGACATTAAAAATGATCAACAACATGCTCACCAAAGAATTTTTGCCATTCCCTGTCTGTATTCTGAACCATTCCAATTTACAACATGCACCTGAAGAGTCATAGGTTGCAATAGCCGAAAAATGTTCAAAAGATGAACTGAGATGTAGACAACAGTCCGAAAAAAAATCTATTCATAAAATTTTGATTAAGCTAAAAAAATCTTTAGTATTGTTGAGAAAATGTTATGTATTGATGTATCACCAAACTGGAAAATATTGCAATGTACTTATGAATTGTTAGACATACTATTTTAACACAGGTTTTGCAAAGTGCATTATATCCAATTTAGGTGGTGTTGCATAATTATATATGCTGGTTTATAAGACAGGAATTTTATTATACAAAACAAACTGTGCAAATTTTATACTGCATCAGTGTGCTAGTAAAATGATTAGGGGGCTGTTGATCCAAGCTTAATATAGACAGCCATAGAGCTTGGATGAGTTTCCCTGAGTGGTAATCCTTGTAAATCATTTATCTAATAGTCTGGTATGTACAGTATGAATTTGGTACTTGATAATGAAAAAAAAAAGTCACATGATGGTGAGAATGAAATTAAATTGCTATGTAAAACTGCTTTTTTTTTTAAAGAAATGAACTATATTTTTTAATTTTTTTTTTTTCAGAAAGAAGGAGCTCATCTGTCACGTCAAACTGTGATCAACCGTTGTGTTAGTGATTTGAGTTTTCTCTCATTTATTCAGAACATGGTTTCGGATTATGTTGAGGTCAGTTGGCATTCATTTTAAAAAAACTTTTTTATTCTTGATGTTCTCAAATCAAAGAAGTGCAAAGTATAACCTTCTCAAATATAAGAATTAAAAATTGTCTTTGCTTGGGATGCACAAAACTATAAAGAATTAGCTTCCTTTAATCCTTTCAGAGTCCATCAAAGACAAGTCTTAAGTAAGGCAAATCAAGTAGAATTAATATCTATATCTTATAAGAGTCTTTAACAATCTGAATTTTGTTTCGGTTACTCAAATTTCTTCTTCCCATCCTTGGATGTTGATAAAACAATGTTTCTGCTGACCTATTCTTCAGCCTTTGTCAGGTATATAATCCGAGAAGACAGACAAACTGGCTGAAGAGGAAAAGAAGTTTTTGCCCATTTTCTCTGATTATCCACCTAATTAGGGCTGAAGAATGGATAGGCTGAAATGTTGTGTTGACAACATCAAGGATGTGGAGAAGCGATTCTATTATTTAAACAAAAAAGGTAAATTCAGATTTCACCTACCACGACCATTAGCAATTATTTTATAGTTGTATTTTTAAGTACTCTTTCCTATGAGGCCTTGTGACACACTAGTCTAAATTTGGTGTGTGTGTATATATATTGATAGATGTTTTTCCTTTTGTAGGAATTTTCCAATTCACCTTCAGTGGAACCCCGCCTTCGACATATCTTTGTATTCTATACGCAAGTTGTATGTGGAATCCTGAATAGCCAAGAACTTTCAGAGAAGCTTACAGGTCATGTGATCCCTTTCATGGGGGAAGGGCTTTCTGGAAGGTTCACTGATTACAGATCCAGTTCCTTGATGATTTTGGGCATGATTCTCACTCAATGTAAACTTACAACTGATGTTTTGAAATCTTTTCTTCGGACTCTGACCAAGGTGAGTAGCTCTTCCTATGAATGATTGAAAATCATATTGATCTTTGAGCTTTCTTTCAAACAATTCTCTTTATTTCCATGTTTCACACCCGTACTTCATGGCTGATATTATACATTCATTGAACAATTTATATATCATAAATTGGGATCAAAAGCGGTTTTACGGACATGGAATATTATAGAAGATTATTATCCAGAAATCGCCGCTACTGCAAAATATTTGCTTTTTGTATCACCCTTTAATTGAGGATATTCTGTCTTGTAGGTCAAACTAAACTGAGTTGAACTTATTTAGGAGTTGAAATGTTAAGCATTTCCTGCCAAGTTAATAACTTGTCTGCTTTTTGAGAAAATCATTTTCTATTTTTATGAAAATTCTCCAATTATCTATTTACCCTGGTGGCTCCGTTTTGCGTATGAGCTGTCAACAAAAATTCCAGACAATCTCGGTCTTGGAACAACTTTCCACTTCTTCCAGTGCTATACCTTCCTGTATGATGAGGGTAACATTGGCTGTATTGACCTTGAAGATCGTTTGTGGATATTTAGGCCAAGGTGAGCCAAATTTACAGCAACTATGTTGGTCTTCTGCATAGGTTGCTGAGTGTTGGAAAGAATGGCCAGGTTATCGGTTGAGTTAAAGTCATTCAACTGTGTCCAGAGTGTCAACTTGACGCTGTTCCTCCTCTGAACCATGAGCGTCCTCATGACCCAGTCTAAGGTGAACAGGAAAGGTGATGACAAACATCTTTGTAAATCCAATACAAACCCAATGACTGCTCTGATTAAACTAAACAGAAATCCTTCAATATGGCTGCCTGTATTTCATAAATGTTCTGATATGAATGCCACCTGTTAGCACTGGAATTCAGCGGATCACATTACACTCATTAACACCTCTTGCTCTTTTTCAATTTTTTTTTTTCCCCACTTCACCGCAGTGCACTATTAATCACTTTTAATTGCAGCCACTCAACAGAAATTCTCTTGGTGAGGCAGTCCACCAGTTGTTGTGAGGCATCCACACATGAAATACTGGTCACTTCCTTCCGATTGAGCATATTGTACAGAACAACCACATTGATTCTCAATTTTCTGTCTTCTACGCTCTTGGATGAATATAAAGCATCCACCAAACTCCTATTGTCCACAATTAATTGCAACAGAAGTACAATGGGATACATTCAGGGTAATATAGACTGCTGCCTCTGTGCATCCTAGCAATGCCATCGTCCGAGAGCCTTTATCGAGGGGATTCATGAAAGAAGCATCTGTAGAATACTCAAGTGAACAAGATTCAATTGACTGGAAGTTAAGGAAGAACAGTTTTATTCTATCAGTAGTCACAAAGGTCACCAATTTATTCAATTTCAATAAATCGTGAATAGTTGCTTAGTTAATATATACTCGATTCACATGTGTCAAGTGTAACATCGGGCCTGGTGATGGTAGCTTTCTTATTGAGTTTATCAGTCAGAGCTCGATAGTCAACTTTTTCTGATTTAGAGAGTTCACTCGTTTTCTGTGCAGCATGCTGATGGCTAATAACAGAAGATAAAGATGATGCATATTCAAATAGGTCTATGGTAAGGCCAATGCAAGTTGAGATAATGTTAAGGCCAACATAACGAAATATGAAAAAGACAATGTTGAGGCCAACATAACAAAATATGATGAAGATAATGTTTGACCTTGATTTCAACCTCATTGTAAACATTATTATCCTTCCAATTCTTCATTTTATTTTCCTTTGCTGCCATAACTTAATCACTATTAAACATCATAATCATTTCCAGATTATCAGGCACAACAGACCCGTCACTCATTTTGTTGAAATCAATCCAGGTAGTACTATCATCGGTATCATATTTAATGTAGCTGTGTTTATACTTGCTGGTAACTTCCCCGCTCTACTCCATATCCTGTCAGAAATATATTCACCAGTATCAGAATTTATTCCTTGAAAATGTTGTCCCACTTCTACTTTTTCTTTTGACTGTTCCACCGCCACACAATGTTCCTCATGATCCAATATTTGCTTTCCATCCTATTCAATCATAATACCTTGTCCATGCCATTTGTGACCATCGTTCCTATTGTAAAATACTTCATCTCCATCACACAAATATTCCACATCAGTATTCCGGGTATTGATCCTTAGCTCTCTTTCTACTATTAGCACTATTCTCTCATTGGATTCAAGCTTTAAAAATTATTACCAGGCCAAGTGCAATGCATTCAAATTTTTTCTCAATATAGTAGATGTAGATACAGGTTCCAGTGCAGGGGTATCATTATGGAAAATATCTGGAACGACTCAAAAATGTGACTGTTAAACCATTTGTGTTGGAAGATCAGTCAGTCTACTCCAAATGTATTGATTTTTTTTTTTTTTCATTTTGTGGCTGGCATTAGTTGAATTTGCACTGATAACAAGAACACTATTTCACAATTAGTGTTGCATTGTTTTGGACCTACCGTCTAGATTCCTAGCAGCTAGTTGATCAGGTTGGGCTCTCAGGTTATGATCCTTGAGGGTCCCTGATATAAGTTCTGGTTCCAAACCTTTTATAATATTCCATGTCGGATTTTCAAATAAAAGGGGAGTTTGCCCCCTGGGTATTAAGCATATTATCAAATTGCTCTTCAATATGTCTATTTTTTCTAAATGCTATCAAGCTAATTGTTGTGTGCTGTTTTATTTCACTTTTATAGTCATTTTCTAATTTCCTCATCTGCCGTAGCTATTTGTATTCTTGAACCTCTTTCAGATCTTCATCATCTATTTTTGTGATTGTTGAAATTTAACTTCTGTTTAACTTCTGTTCTTCCTCAAATCTACTTTGAAGCTTTCCCCTATTCAGATCATTTAACATTTGTAACTCATCCGATGTTTCTGATATTACCACAAAGTCATCAGCAAATTGTTGATGATTCAAATACTCAGTTTACTCCCATTCCTTCCCAGTTCATTTTCTTGAAGATGCTTTGAAAGCATGCGAAATTGTATCCCCTGGTCTTCTTCCTTTTCTAATCTTTATCATACTTGTGTTTTTGTGTAGTCCAATTATTGCTGTTTCATTTTCATGTATTTTCAACAACTTTTACATCAAAAAATGGTTTTAAAATTTCAATTACAGTTTACCATCAGTTACCCGGATACATTTGAGGAAGCTTTGTGTTGTATCGCACTCATGTTCCATACACAGAATATAAAGAAATTAAGAAGAAGGTAAGTTATATAACATCTTCCATTTGATAATGCAATGTCTTCATTGTAAACCTGAATTGCTTTTCATCCTTGTCTTTTCTACTTTTGTTCATGGATTGAAAAAATTAAAAGACAGAAAAATACATAATTCATTATGCTCATGATCTGAAAGTTTGTGCAGGCTGAAATGTAGTTCTACTGGACTCCATGGCGACCTTTTATTAGCATGAAGTAAGGTTTTTATGAATCATCAATATAAGTACATTTTTTTTAAAAATGTTGCCAATTTTTTCTATGGCCCGGTGTGAGTAATTTTCAAGATGGCGTCTAAATATTTGTAACTAGTTCATAATTCATTCTAGACAAATTTTCCCAATGTTGAAGATTTTTTTTTTTTGTAGTATTGAGTGTACTCAATGACATACTAAAAGTCTACATATAGATGAAGTACGAAGACCTTATTTAAGACACACATCATGCGTTATAGTGTTTTCACACTGCAGTACACATTATATATTGACTAATTCCTAGATATAACCCTAAATTTTATCACTTCTTTCTTATCCCCCAGGCCACCTTTTCACAAAAACTGTCAGATTTATTGTGGACAGACATGACTGACTATAGAAATGTATAAAGATTTGAATACATTTCTCTATTCGCTTCTGTCTGTCCCCACAAAAGTTCTCGATAAATTTGATAAAGAGAGATACATATTTTTTGTTTGTTTTTTTTTTTTTTTCTTCCAGCATTTCTGTATTCAATCATGGCTGTTCACACAATATCTCTGAAAGTTCTCAATGAATTTCAATGGAATTTTGTGGAAAGGTGGGCTGTAGGGTGAGGAAAAAAGACTTTAAATTTTGGGTTAGATCCAGTAATTAGTCAATATAGTGTGTTCTGCTTTAGCACTCATGATGTTTGTAATGAGGCCTTTGCACACCATCTTGAAAATTATACCTTTTCAGTGTCGGTAATCAGATTTATTTTCTTGAATGAATTATTGTCAATTATTATTAATAATTTTATGCTACTATTTATTCTCGTCCTACTATGTTAGACTTTCAGTATGTTAATGAGAAGATCTGATAATACAAACAAACATTGAGAAATCTTTTGTTGAGATTTTTTGTGGGATAGGGTTTTTTTTCCATGAAGTCAACTAATTTGATACTTAATTTGAATGCCATCTTGAAAATTATACCTTTCAGTATCAAACTTAACCCAATGCCAGAGGGTGGCTCGGTTAATGCTTGACTGATCTTGGAATCTGAGGCAAGCATGAATCCAAATCCAAAATATAAATTCGTCCCTTACCCTGATCTCTTCTGCACCATGTTTGCTATAAACTGGTTGTTCAGTGTCAGTAATCTGATTTATTTTCTTAAATTAAGTATTAATAATTTTGTGCTACTATTTACCTTCATCCCAATTTTTGTTGCTGTCTATCGCAACCTCTCTCTTCCCACCCACCGAGTCACCACAAAACTTTCTTTCCTCTTATTGAATATATACAACTTTCTTATCTCCCCTTTATCTATTTTATTCTTCTCCTCTAACTTCTGTCCCTCATTAAACTGACTTTATCATCTCTCCCCTGAAATTAGTTTATGGATGGGGTAGTAAGAGAATTTCTACCCCATCCATTAACTAATTTCTTTTCCTACCCTCTTACTGAACAACTTATTCATAGTAAGAAATGTATTTTTATAAAATGAGTAATATTTCTGATTTAGTCAATATATAGTGAAAAACCAGTAATACATTTTCATTAAAAAAAATTCCTTTTTAACTAATCTGAATCTTTACCCAAATTTTTTACAATTTTGAATCTCAAATATAGAGAAATAAATCTATTTCTGAACTGTATCAATCGATCAACTCCAACCCCCATTTGGTGGGTAACTAATTCTACCCTATATATATTTTTTTAAGTTGGAAGAGCGACTAATTCTTAATCATGCATGTATTAGGGATCCTAATTTCAACTAAATGGATATATTGGGGGAAGGCTTCAAATTTGAACCCGATGCCTAGTGGTTAGTTGAAAAGGGATAGATTATCTTTTGTGAACCTGATCCTGAATAGTACCTATATTTAGATAAAGTGTTAAAATAAAAGTTTGAAAGATTTTAAGGAACAGGTGTGCCAAAAGGATGGTTCATATTACTGAGCCATAGGGATCAAATGGAAGCCTAATTCCCAGTCCAGTACTTATCCCAACCTCTTCTGCATCATGTTTTTCATTAAGTAGTACTTCAGTGTCAGTAATCCAATTTATTTATTTAATAAAACTTTGGTTGTTAATGAATAAAAGGATTGTAATAAAGAATAAGTTCCGGTTGAGAATCAAACTCCCAAATAATTTTTTTACTGCATTCCTTGAAAACATCTTTTGGAACTCTGACTGGGAGGGGATGGAGATCAACAGAGACAGTGAATATTTAAACCGTTTGAGATTTGATGATGACAGAGCAATACTAATGATATTTCCAAGAGATAGAGAAGTATCAAAATGGATCAGAGGGAGGACTACAGAGAATAATATACAAATAATAAAACAAAAAAAAATGGTAATGGACTGTACACTTATAGCAGATGTAAAAAAAAATAACCAATTGGTGCTCATGGGACAGAAAAACTCAGTAGAAAAAGATTGTGCACAAGATGGAGGAATGAGAAAGGTTTGCCAGTAATACCTGGCAAAGGTTAGTGCAATCATGGAAAGTAGATGGGAGAGATTTGTAAGGGCTGATGATATTTATAATTCTTATTATGCTAACTAAAACTAATGATTTCATCAGAACTTGACTATTTAAATTACTTGTAAGTTAAAAATCATAAACAAATTTTTCTTTCTTTCTTTTTCCCACCGTTCTTTCTTTCTTTTTCCCACCGTTCTTTCTTTCTTTTTCCCACCGTTCTTTCTTTCTTTTTCCCACCGTTCTTTCTTTCTTTTTCCCACCGTTCTTTCTTTCTTTTTCCCCCCGTTATTTCTTTCTTTTTCCCCCCCCCCGTTATTTCTTTCTCTCCCCCGTCCGGTCCTTTCTTTCTTTCTTTCTCTCCCCCGTCCGGTCCTTTCTTTCTTTCTTTCTTTCTTTCTCTCCCCCGTCCGGTCCTTTCTTTCTTTCTTTCTTTCTTTCTCTCCCCCGTCCGGTCCTTTCTTTCTTTCTTTCTCTCCCCCGTCCGGTCCTTTCTTTCTTTCTTTCTCTCCCCCGTCCGGTCCTTTCTTTCTTTCTTTCTCTCCCCCGTCCGGTCCTTTCTTTCTTTCTTTCTCTCCCCCGTCCGGTCCTTTCTTTCTTTCTTTCTCTCCCCCGTCCGGTCCTTTCTTTCTTTCTTTCTCTCCCCCGTCCGGTCCTTTCTTTCTTTCTTTCTCCCCCCCGTCCGGTCCTTTCTTTCTTTCTTTCTCTCCCCCGTCCGGTCCTTTCTTTCTTTCTTTCTCCCCCCCGTCCGGTCCTTTCTTTCTTTCTTTCTCCCCCCCGTCCGGTCCTTTCTTTCTTTCTTTCTCTCCCCCGTCCGGTCCTTTCTTTCTTTTTTTCTCCCCCCCCCGTCCGGTCCTTTCTTTCTTTTTTTCTCCCCCCCCCGTCCGGTCCTTTCTTTCTTTCTTTCTCCCCCCCTCCGGTCCTTTCTTTCTTTCTCCCCCCTCCTGTTCTTTCTTTCTTTCTCTCCCCCCTCCTGTTCTTTCTTTCTTTCTCTCCCCCCTCCCGTTCTTTCTTTCTTTCTCTCCCCCCTCTGTTCTTTCTATTTCTAACTAGTCAGAATAAGGCTATGAAAAGCTTTTTTTCCAAAAATCAAAAAAAAATTTATTTTATAAAGGATTTAGTGGAGTACTGATACCAATTTTCAAGTTTGTTGATAACATCTTTGAAGTTGGGTTTTCTTCAGATATTAACCCTCCATGTTTATTTCTCATCTTTCTAGCTCTCTTTTGAATAGTAATATAAATAAAAAAAGTCTGATTCATATCTTTATAATTATTCTTTTTTTTTAGATTTTGCAAGCATTTGGTTGCATATCCTCAGCTTGTGGTTGTTCTTGAAAAACTTGGGAAACAGTTCAAATTGGATCCTTTCTTCGTTGCTTTTTTTCACCATCTTGTCCCGTATGCTTTGAACAATGCTTTACATGTCGCCACAAGTGAGAGTTCTGAAGATGATCTGATGGTACCACTCATCCAGTACAAGAAGATCCTCCATGATATTCTTCTCTATATTCCTATGGAGACTTCAACATCTGTCAGCGTAGCTTCGTGAGTTTTTAAGGGAAATTCTTGTACTTTCTTTTTTTTCTCATTATATAGAAATCCACGTTCCCAAATCGGGGATTGGACTGTGACAGACAAATATTAGTTCTTTCTTGTACTATTTTGAACCTGTCTGACTTGATTGCTTTCTCAAATGACTTTTGGAGACACTTTCATTTGAAACTTTGATATAGAAATCGTGGTATTTTTTTTTTCCAGATGTGTCCTCAAAGCATACATTGACCAACGCAGTGAGAAGAAACCACCGACTTTTCAGAATTTCCAGCGCAATATTTGTGAAATAATGAGACTATTGGAATCCAAGTGTGTGCTATTTAATTATTTTAGCCATCATGGTTTATGTAATCATTATTAGTCTTGTTATAATTGTTAGACCAACAAGAGAATTTGACAGCTTTTTTGGTCAATTCATCTTCAAGTTTTTTGGATATCTACTGCCCTGACTTTCTTTTATGGGTTTAATGGTTGATATCCCAGAAATTTAGTTGCGGGGGGTGGGGACAAAAATTCTTAAAACATTTATTTACTGTTATTTGAAAAAATGGCAATAAAATTCCCTAACCCTGTTATATTCCATCGTGTTTTAGGGAATGCAGTAAGTCAAAAACCTTCAATATAGTCTTAAGCAAAGAACAATCTTCATTAACAATGAGAACTCCTACCTCTATTGTTTAGCTTTTCTTTTTCATTTGGAATTGTGGTTTTTAGGATTTTAGCCGAGGGAGGATAGTTCTAATCTTTTGGAATTTCAACCATTGGGATTATAGTGTTTGGGATTGTGTATGACATGGTTTTTCATTCTCTGGAGTGGTAACATCCAAAGAGAAGTTGTCTTATGGAAAGGCTTCTCTCTAAACATTTGAAAACTGGTCATTGGGATGAAAGACGGTTTTAGTTGGGTCCTTAAGAAATTTTATCTCTGATTGCCTTCTTTTAAAGATATATTGAGATTTATGCTAAGCCCCTCACCTATTTTTGTCTTGAATTTTATTTTAGACATGCTCTTGCACTTGATGAAGCAGTTCAGATGTGTCTGAAAGAAGAGTCGTGCCCAGAAACGAAGGAAACAGTGTTTGCCCTCTTGAATTCTTCTCTTGAATCTGCTCGACTTAAGATCCTACCCAACCTGGGAGTCAGTCTTACATTTGGTCTGCATCACCCAGAGGTAGAAGTTCGCATTCAGGCCATCAATTTTCTCATTAAGCAAAAATTCAATGTGGTAAGTAACGTTGAGAGTTTTGTGGACAATTGAATTTATTCTTGTTATATTCCTAAAACTTTTTGGCCGATCCTATTCAACAACTTTTCTCAGGTGTACTTCTGAATATAGAGAGGAACTTTTTTCCCGGTGAGACTAAGTAAAAAAGACTAGGCAGCTGAGATTTTTGGTTTTTGTTTGCATCAATGCTCGTAATGTAGGTTGCAGATGCTTCTTAATTTTTTTTGTTTTACAAAGAATTTCATACTGTCCCTGTTGAGCAGCAAAGCCACACAGTTGAAATCCACTAGTAACAGCTTGAGAAGCACAAATCAGAATTGATGATTAGAGTTGAAATTCCGATCATGGTTTCACTAAGAGTTCCATGGACAATTCTTTTTGTTATTCCCACATTGTTTTAGTGGATCTATTTGGCCTTCTTCAGGTGTACTTCCTATAGAAGCCGACACCTTTTTTTGGTTGTGCCAAGTAAAAACAGTAGCAAACTAATTTTATTTTAGGCATGCTCCTGTATTTGATGAAGCAGTTACTCAACAGGGACAAAATATTGAATCATTTTGTATAACAAAGGAAGAAATTGAAGACATTTTCATTTTATTTTACAAGTGTTGCCAATAACAAAAAAAATTCTGTTTTCTATCATTTTTTTTCACTTGGCACTACTGAAAAAAAAGGATCCCTCTCTTTCTACCCGAAGGAATCCAAAATCAAATGATAAAAAAATAAATCTGCATTCATAGCTTAAATAAAGGCTTTGGTTCAAAATTCTTGGAAGGTTACCAACTACAACAGACACCTGAAGAATGATGCAATGTTTGAAAAGTGACTATAACCAGCGAGATAAGGACACTGGTCTAAATAAGTCAGTGTAATAATGATGACTCTCCATCTCAGAAATTCTGACAAAAATTATTGGAAGATTGTGTTGCTCTTTGTAGGCAGAAGATAGCACATTCTATGAAGAAGCGTTATTGATGAGATTAAAAGATGATTCCCCGGATGTGGTGCTTACAGTGCTCAAGGCTGGTGATGTAAGTAAAACTATCTTTGAAATCAGTTAAATTCCTTCCTAAAAAGAAAATCATAGCCGAATATGATACCAGATTGTAGAGAAAAACATTAAGGTATAATTTTATTTCCTAATTTTGTCTTTGTTTTCATGGATCTTACAAGAATCTTATAAAAACCAATGTCATAGTGTGTTAGTATTCTACAAATGGACACAAAATTGGCTATGGCTCTATATGTGTGTGTTCACTGAAAGCATGTAGGCAATTGCTTCTGGTATTATCATTACTACTACTGCTGATATTTTGGTTTTGTTTTGTTCTTACCCAATTCTGCTGTAAAATTATTTTAAAAACAAGTTGTAGAAAATGGACATGAAAAAAAAAACTGGATAAAACATTTTTTTTTTTTCATGAGAAAAACCTCATTTATTTGTGAAAATGAGAGATGCCCGTATTTTAACCCTTTTAAGACACCATCAGCAGCAATTTTGCAATAGCCATGTAGACAAAAGCATTTTGTGCTTTAGTGTTTACTAAGAGCTTTTATTGTTTTCATTACAGACTTTGTGGAATTTGATGGATCAACAGAAATTATTTTCAACTCTTGTAGAAATTTTAATTGCGTCTGACACAAAAGAAGATTGGTAAGACTATTTTTGAAGATTACTGTATATTTCAGCATGTAAAGCAACATTAAGAGAAGAACAAGATTCCAGTCTGAATTTCGTGGTTTTTGTATCTGGCCTATAGGACAACCCCATTTGGAAAGGGGGATGCCTCGAGTGTGATCATCCGTTGAAATATTCTGTATCAATTGACTATTGTTATGTATGTGTTTGATTCCTAACTGTTAATCCTGATCCCCTCCCTCAACTGTTAGACTGCCATTTCTAGGACATGATTATTTTGGAGAGCACATATCTGTACCAACATCATTAACACTAAAAACTGAATGAAAATCAGTCCATATATAGCTACATTACTTGGAATAATTCCTGGATCTGCCACAAAATTTAATCCATTCTCCCTTAGCCCATGGCCCACCATTCTACAATATTTCATTAAAATTCATTGAGAATTTTTGAAGATATTGTGTGGACAGACATATACCTATAATACAGGGAAAGAGGCTGTAAAAAGGTCTTGGATATGCCTAAAAATTTAACCAATTCTTCCGTAGCACATGTCCCACTCTTCCATAAAATGACATTAAAATATATAAAATCATGAATTTTGAATCTTCGTCCTTTTCTTCTTTTCTTAGGCAAGGCCTTGACTTGTCTGCAGTGAACGTATTGATCACGTGTCCAGATCCTCAAATGTATTTCAACATCTTGGTTTCCCTTTTCCCTTACCTTGTGGTTATGTATTCCTCAGACATTCCACTTTTGAACACAGTATTGAAAAGTAAATTGGCCTCTGTGAACTCCCTCCTTTCAGGTAAAGAAAAATTCCTTCCATATCTATTTTTATATTAACTATTCACATTTATCCCTGCCCTAACTGAATTTATTTTTAAATTCATTTCTAATTTTTTTAATCTATTTCTATATTCCTTTATTTATTTCTATTTTTCTTTACTTCTATATTTATTTCTATTTATTATATATTATTATATTTCTTGTATATATATTTCTTACATATAATTGCGTTATATAGAAACTTATTTGTTACACAGTACATAAATCATTCAATTTAGATAACATGAATAGAATAAACAACTAAGGAAAATAGAGCTGCAGCAGGAATTGAAATTGCCACCAATAGGTGGCTGCTTTGACGTAGTGATGCACTTACCATTGTGCTAAAAAGTTTGCTGATAAGGCAAAGGCTGAATAATTGCTTTCAACCCAACTTATTATTTCAATGTTTCTATTGTTGATGTTGGTGTGAGTTTAGGCAAATTCCATGGCTTCCCCGAATATGCCTTTGAATATGGAGGAGTAAATGCCCATGATTTCAAATTGTATAAATGTGTACGTATGTTTTTTTTTATTGCTACTAAACCAGGTGATGACATAATTGCCTTGATGCCATCCAAGTTGTTGGATTTAATCGGTCTGTGTATTTTATACAATTTTATCGGTAAATTAGACTCTAAAAGTAAAGGATTATACCAGGATGATGGCCTACTAATTGTAGAAAATAGTAATGCACAAAAATATGAAAACGTTAAAAAAGAAATGAAAAAAAACAAACTTTAAAGTTGAAATCAAGGCTAATATTGAAATTTTACACTTCCTAGATATTACTTTTAATTCAAATAACAACACTTATCAACCTTTATAGAAAAGAAAACTCTGTGATTAAGTTCATCAATACTAGTTCTTACCACCCTAATCCTCAAATTTATAGAAACTAGATTGGTATATAACTCCTCAAATGAAATAATATTTAACGAAGTGAAAAATGACTATATCAGAGCCCTAAAAAGTAGTGGTTTCACTGAAACAAACTTTGATTACGACAAAAAAATGAACTCCAATAGCAAGAAACCTAGAAACGACAAAAAAAAAAAACAGAAATAGAAAAATCATCTAGTATACACCACCATCCAACCTAGGAGTCAAAACTAACTGTGGTGAAATATTCATTCAATTAATGAACCCCCCCCCCCAAAAAAACACCCACTAAGTAAAATATTTAACTGCAAATCAGCTTTAGTTGTAGCAGAAATTTCAATACTCTTATCATGAAATATAATAAAGTAATTAGAAAGAATAAAAATAAAGAAAACATGAACATAAAGAAACAAAACAAATATCTCAGATCAAATATTGTATAACAAGAAGAAATGTCAACCCAAGAAAAACCCCTAGAAGTAAAATGTTCTATTGGAATATCTAAAATGTCGTTTGAACTCAGATTAGCCAACTGCATATCATCTTTTATGAATGAAAATTATAAAAATAATTCATCATTATCTGCATGTTTACTGGAAAATGAGCAAAATGAATTAAAAACCAACTGTAAAATGGAAAACATTGAAACAAACCTATATGTGCCAAAATATTGATAATCAATGTTACCTCCTAATTCAAAATACACAGCTTTGCTAAAAAACCTGAAATAGATTTATTAAACAGGAAAAATGAAATAGCATTAAAATACTGGCATCACCCAAAATCTTTATTAACTAATATAACTCAATGACCCATACATTAGTACACTAAAAGTGATATGCACAATTTACCCACATATCCATCCCAAAGTACCACCTAATCAACATTGTCTACTTCCTTATGTCCAAGTAAATTAAGAACGATACAATCCACCATGGTCATAAAAGACCCTAGTATAGGTAATAAATCTAATGTAGAAATCAAGGTTAAAATGAAGAAATCTCTTAGAACACATTTCAACATCTACTTATAGATAACTCCTACACCCAGTCCATACCCCTTGACATGTAACTTAGGCAGAACTGGGCAGAAACATAAATGTGATTGTGTAGCGAATCTACTTTCTGCTATATATATATATATACTAATCCTCATCATAAATAAATAATATTTTTTCCAATAGATTTTTTTTTTTTTTTTTTTCCCCACAAATTTTCAACATTTTAGAGAAAAAAAGTCAGCTGGCTTTTTGTAAATGAATCGTTTTATGGGATTGGAAAAATTGATACCGACCAGTTATTTTCAACCCCCCTTTTTTTTTTCTTTTTTTTTTTGTAAGAATTGACAAAAAATAAGCATGGTTCACTATTACCCATTTATTGAAACAAAAAGATCAAATAATTACTAACTGAATGTGAAATGGTTGGAATATTGTACTTATTTTTTTCTTTTTCTATTTTTTGTTTTGTTTTTTGCTTTTAAAGGTCACATAACCAGTGAAAAAGCTAATCAGGTCATTGCCAAAATCATCATCAACAAAATTAATACATCCCCTCCCAGTGAACGAGTTTCTTTGGTAAGTTATTTTCCTGTTCTCGATTCCCTGGCTTTTGTCTTGTATGCTTTACTTTTGCTTAAACAAAACAGAACTCACTGGGTTGATAGATTCCAACTTCCCTGATATTAACTCATTGCTGGGGAAGGAGAGAGAATCGCAACAAAAAGACCAAAACTTTCGCTTGGTTAGCTGATTCGGTTTTCTATACCAGTAACAGCCATGCCTTCCCTCTCCTCCGCTTGAGGAAAAATATGACATTATGCTTGAGGTCAATGCTGAACAAATGGGATGGTTGATAAAAAAAAAATCATTTGCAATTATCATCAAGGCAACTTTCTTTATTTTTTTTTAAGAAATGAAGAGTAAAGCTTGAAATCATTATCAAATATAGCACCATACCACATATGTACATAAAATGAACATTAAAAAAAAGTATTACACTGTGTACAATTTGCTGGTTTTATGATGAGGTTGCCATCTACTGAAATTTGATATGGACGCTCCTGGAGCTTAGATGAGTTACAGAAAAGGGTAGTCCCCCTAATAGCCTTATAAACCATTCTTCTTGTGGTCTGACATATGTGGTAACACTGGTTTTCTTAAAATGAATCCAACAAGTTAAATAATCTTTTTGTTCTCTATACAAGTATGTCACTCAAGTTAATCTATGCTTGTTTCTTTTTTGTCTTCCTCAGATGACATCAATATTTGACAGCTTACCTAATCATCTGTCCCGTCAGCCTGTCTACCTTTGTTTCTTACTCAATGTCTTCTTCCAGATTTACCAACAACAAGACAAACTCAGTAAACCTTCGTACGAGCTTTGCCTTTTGGTTCTGAAGCGAATAAAGAAAATTTTGCATGTAAGCCTTTTTTGGATACAATTTAAAATCATCCTTATCTTTCTGTGATTATATGGGAATTGATGTACTTCAATACACTTCACGAAAAAATGACAGTACTTCACCTTGAAAGTGTAGCCATGTGTTGATACTGCTTCACAGTCAGTACTGGAATTAGGACGCATAAGCTAAACATGCTACAGCTTAGTGCCTACAATCTTAAAAAAAGGAAAAAAAAGTTATTTTTCTCTCCCTTCAAATAACCATTGGAAAATTATAATTATAACTAAAGCACCTGACCAATTTCAGGATTGTAATTTTTTTAAATTTTCATTTTCTGCAGAACAATTGTGAAATAAAGAAAGACATGAATAAAAATGAGTTGATGCCTTGGGCAGAAAAATTTTCTACTGACCAACTTCGCAAGCAGCACTGTGCCAAGTTCTTGGAAAACTGGATCTCTTCACTGGAGATTATTGATTCCCTAAAAATTGGTAAGAAATAAGTAATTGTTCAACATGAAGATGGTTTGTTAAAAACATGCTTTCACCCATATTATGCCAGCAGTATTTAAATAATTTTGCTATCGTATTGTTCTTAGAATATCAAATGCTCTGCATTTTCTTTATTCAACCAGAATGAACCAAGATTTTTCTGCATTTGCAAATAATATAGAAAAGGTAGACTACTCAATAATTAGTCATTTAATAGTTTTCTCTCTTGACAAATGTTACAATCAAAAATTATAGACATACATGTGTATTATATAAGTAGACTAGCATAGTACTCCTAAAAAAAAATGTTGGAATTTTTTATGTATGGATAAGTTATACAAATATATTAGCTGTCAACATAGGTTTCTTCAGTTTTTAAGTGGGACTGGCTGGTTATCTATGTTATGTGTACGGAACACTCTGATGGAGCTAGAGAGCTGGAAGTTCAACCCCCCTCCCCCGGTCTTGGGTTTTAGTGGAATGTTCTATTTATGATTATGCCCGGCAGCATTTACTAGTTTTGGGGAAATTTGACAGAGTAATTCTGGGAGTCATCAGCTGAAATATATTGAAGAATTTAGGGAAAACAAATAAAATAAAATGTACCTTTACAATCTTTACATAGGGAAATATTTACATTTTTAAATTTTTTTTTCATCAATTTATAATGAAAATTGTTTAAGGAGATACCCATAAGGTGTTTGCATCTTATAATCTTTTAATTGACCACTCCCAATATGGCATGCAGCCAAGATATATTGGTCATGTGACAGTTTCTATTGAGTGACTATAAGATCTATATCTTAGTATATAAACAAAGTGCATACCTTAAATGAAATTTATTTTTCTGTTGATTTTTTTTTTTTTTTTTGCTTTTTGATAATCTTAAAACAATAAGGCAACAGAATTGGATAAAAAAAACAATTCTTTTATAATGAGAAAAAAAACAGTTTTATTCATGAAAAAGTCATAGATGCCTCTATTTGTTTTCTGTCCATTTAAAACAGCAGTAGTAATGTGGATGCAAACACACATAAAGCAGAATAAAACATAAACAAAAGTAATGCTTGAAAATAGTATTCAGACACTATTGAGGAAATTACTATAGAAATGTTTCTGCATATAAATTTTCGGAATGTTCCAGCTATACTTCAAGGTATGATGCTGTCTCAATCATTCACTGCTTCACCTTCTTGGAATGAGGCTATCATGTTGAGGGAAAGGAGTTGTAAAGCAAGCCAAAGAATGACGTAATGAAGCAAAATAATGAATGCCATTGCCATTGCCCTGTCAGTTCCATGATTATTCTCAAGTGGAAGAAATTTGGCACCACCAAAAAACTTTAAACTAGCATTCCATGGAAAATTTCTTGAGGAGCAAAATTTTAAGAATCCAATGGTAACTTGAAAGGAGATCCAAGATGATTTAAGAGGAGCTGAAACATCAGTTACTAAGTGAACTATTTGTAATGAACTGTACAGGAATGGTTTGAAATCTTGTACCCAATGGAATGTTGAAAAAAGGCACTGGAAATTCTCAGATGAGCATTTAGAGAAAGCCTGCCTTGAAATGATTTTCCGAAACTTAGACTGGGAAAATAAAGGATTCAGTGAATATTTAAGCTACATCATTATTTTTGCAGAGAACCTCCACAAGGGAGCAAAAGGTCGACCTTCACATTCAGCAAAACAACGGTCATGTGCAACAATCATGTCAGGAATGAACACCACAATCAAAATAAATAATGCAAAACTGGAGAAAGTAGACCACTACATCTACATGGATAACATGTCTGCATGAAATCCTAAAAAGAAATCAAGTGAAGAATCACTCAAGGATGGCAAGTCTTTAGCAAGAAAATCCCATTAATCTTAAAAAGAAGAGTATATAATATAATATATACATCCTCTTGATGGTCGCCAACGGAGCTGAAAGATGGACCTTAATCAAGAGACTGAGAAGCATGCTGTATCACATAAAAGAATCATGCTCAACATCACATGGAGACATCACAAGATAGCAGGGAAAAAATGTGTCCAAGACATCATGGAATCCATTAGAAAAATCAAATGGCAATGGGCTAGTCAGGTTGCAAGAATGGTAGACAACTGATGGACATGACAACTCACAACATGGATCCCCCCAGATCACATGCATAATTGAGACTGGCAGAAAATGAGATGGAGAGTATTGGCTCTGTGACGCCCATGATTGAAAAGTCTAGTAAATTCTGGGGAAAGTCTATATCTTACAATGGACAAAAAACTGATGCTGAATCTTAGAAGAACGCTCTTTGACCAGATGAAAAAAAAACATTTTGGTCACTATCTGGCACATCATGTCCATACAGAAAAGATAGATTTGCCAATGATAAAAGAAGAATCAACCCTACAGTAAAGCATGGAGGTAGAAATATCAGGGTTTGAAGTATTCCCCTTTCAAATCACACATTATGTGTTTGAAATGGAAAACTGATCTCATCATTTTTTTTTTTTTTTTTTTTTTGCAACAATTAGAGCTCGAAGAGGGTTGAATCTTTCTACAAGATACCAACCTAAAACAAACAGCTAAAGTAACTTGCAAAGGGGTTTGTTCAGAAACATGTAGGAGTACTTTAGTGGCGTTACCCAATATACTGACTTTGAATGGAAAATTTATGACAAAGCTTGAAAAATCAAATTCATCGCAGGAACCCAAGAAACCTTGATGGTTTGAAGGATGGGCCAAAATCTCAGAAGAATGTTGCGAAAGGCTATTGAATGGTTATAAAAAAAATGTCTCCAAGCAGTGATTGCAAATCAGGGCTATGTATCATATCAAGATATAAAATTAATGTGTCCAAATATTTTTTTCCACTGCCATTTATGTATATATCTTATTCTGTATTGTATGTTTGGAAATATGTTTTTTTTTTTCCGAGAAATTGTAAGTTTTATATCAAAATACATCACCTGTGTAAATTTGAAGTAAATGTGAGCATTGGAAGTATATTAAATGAATATTTTGCAAGTGTCCAAATACTTCTTTCCTCCAATTGTAGCTGTGTGCTTCAACATATGCAAACATGCAGACACATGCTTTGCTTTACCTTTTTCCTCTCTTTCTGTTTTCTTAAAACCCACAAACATTGGATTTTATTTGTGTAGGTGTGTGTGTGCACACACACACACGCACCTACACAAGCTTGGCAGTAGATTCATGTCTCACTACTAGATACCAATTGTATATATTTGAAAATAGATATAATTGTTTGGTTTTACAAATGTTGGATTGCAGAAGTTTGAGGAAATTGGTGCCTTTCAATGTCTATGGCTTAAGGAGATAATAGACTTTTGATTGCCTTATTTTTCAGGTGCTTCATTTTGGGAATATCGCAATGATGGCAGTACTGAAGATACATGTATTCAACTCATCATTCACCTTTTTGGACTTTTGGTAAAAAGTTCCTCAAAATATGAAGAATTCCAGAATTCCAAACAAAAGATGGTCAACATATTTCTTGGGGTGAGTTTAGTTTTTATATTAACTAAAGCTTTGGAAACTTTTGTGCTAATCAAAAACTATCAGATCTTTTCTGTTCCTATCACTTATTCAGTAAGTAATGTCTCGTTTTATCTATATGTTTTATATATATATATATATTCAAAAGGAATTGTTAATTCAATGTCATATTTGAATTAACTGACCAGATAACATGACCTCATTTGGAAAGTTGAGGTGTTTTATATTTGCTGTAATTCTCCTATCTATTATGTTTTTTTTTTGGGGGGGGGGTCCCCAAATCTGGTAGTTTGTGTAAACAAAGAGATAGACTCTTAAAAGAAGGCTGGAGGTTACAATGGTTGAAACGTTACAATTATAACAACTATGATGAGTACACCTGTCTGAGCAATCCGGTATATTATAACAATCTTGCAGGATTTTTGCCTAGCAATTTTATTTATTTATTTATTTATTTATTTTTTTTTTTTCTCTCTTTTTCTCTTGAATACCAACATTTGACTTGAATTCTATCTTGAAGGAAATGGTTCGTCAGGATGTCTTTGACAAATTTTTGTGTTTCCTTTGGACAAGTGACACTCAGGATCACACAGTGGGTGTTATCAACCAATTACAGTTGTCTGCCTTGAAGACGGGTTACATTTGGATAAAATCTGTCGCTCCCAATTATGTCAGAAAATGGATGTTGTCCCCTGTTCCAGGTCAGTTTATTTTTACTATTTTGATTAACTGTTACTGCACCTTTTCCAAGCCCTGTAAATATGCCTGTTGACGGCTTCCCAGTCATAATACCAGGGCATTGGATGCAGTGTAATGTTTACATGGCTTTTGTTTTTTTGTTTTTTTCTCAGGTGGAAAAAAATCTGGGGACTGTTGTTCAAGATGGATGTCTGTTATGGTTGAGTCTCTTTCTTGATTGGATAACTTTGTAATTCTGAAATTTTGTATGCTGGCCATTCTACCGGGGAGGGTGTGGGTAATGAGTTATTGCCAATCTGATTGTTTATGAACAAAAATGTTTTTGTTTACAATTGGGGAAATTTCTGAAATCTTGGCTGATTTTGTGCCAATTTGGCTAAAATATTGACAAAATTGAAAAATGGTGAGTCATTTTTTAACATTTTAAATGTAAATAACCATATGTCAACATCTAAAAAATATCTAACTTTGGAACTACTGATCCAATTAAAATGAAAATTGTCATACAGGTTCCTGGGCATTCAATAACTGAAAATGTATGTTTTTAAGAATTTTATGGTGTGTATTGGAAAAATTGGATATCCCAAAGTTCCAATAAATAATTGTCACTCTCTCAATTTCTACTGGGTGGAAAGGATCTTTATGCTTTTAAGATTATTTTTATGAATGTTTGTCTTATACACTGGCATAAATGGGGCCTAAAAAATTGAGAGCTCCCTTTTAAACGTCAGAATGTTCCATTTCCAAAATTTTTTATTTTTGCATGTATGTATGTGAGAAAAAAAAATTGCTAATAACAAATTGAAAGAACTCATTGAAAAATATTTGGGTATTTTTTATTTATTTATTTATTTTTCTCTTTTGAGAAAAAAAATTGTCATAATAATTATAATTTTTTCCTATGTCAATGTCTTGTGAGTTTTTTTTTGTTTTTCTCCTCAGTGATGGTGAGCATGATTGTTGCTCTTGGAAGTAAGAAGAATATGGTTCGTCATGCAGCAGCCAGTTGCATGCCAGTTGTCTACCCTAAAGGACATCGGAAAGAACTTCCTTACCATTTTTTCCTCAAGAAACTTATTGCCAATTTAGACAGAATCAAATCAAATAGTGATCTCTCAACGGTAAACACTTTTGATTTCTTTTATTTCATCTGTGAGGAAGGTCATAGTAAGCTGGTCTTGTGGACCATTGCTCAACAGTAATAAGTTCAATTCTCGCTGGGTGCCCTATACTATGTGGCCTTGTGCCAATGCCAAACTAAGATTTATAAGTAACTATCTTATCTGTAGAGAAATGTGTTTTTGAATGTAGTAGTTAGGTTATAGAATTTATTTCTCTACTTCCCTTCATAAAATGTGCACTTTTCCCTCCCAAAAATCACTGTTCACATTATACAGGCCCACCTACGGGCTTTATGAAAGTTTGCTTCATGCTACTTTGCTTTTATGAAAGACTTCAAAACTGTGTCTGATTTATGATTTATTTTATTTTCTTACCTAAACGTTCATGTGTGTTCAAATGTAAAATTGTGGTTTATCTAGATAAATTAAGTAATTAGCATCAGACTCCAAAAATAGACTAAATCTGATTATCCCACGTGAATTAAATTAGGTATTAATTTGTGACTCATAGTAGTAGTTATAGTAGTGATTGTGAAATTATCATCTTGTTAGGGTATCATTCAGCTGTTGATAATTCTAGGGGGGTGTGTGAGAAGGTAGAAAAAGTCTGAGCTTTGCTATGAGACAAATTTGATTCACTGTTTCTTTCACTTGTAGGCACATAAGTATGTGACAATTTGATAAGGAGAAAAATAAGAAAAAATGTGATTTAATTGAATAAAAGGATATCTATTAAATGTGCTCAAATAGAATCATTACATTGAACTGAAATATGTTAGTAAGGTCTGTAGAAATGTGTTAGTGTAAGAATGCAATATTTTTTGGAGTGTTTCCCAAGTTTGATAGAAAAATTGTTCATTGATGATCACTGAGGAAAGATAATTCCTTATTTTAAAAGTGTTTTAAAAAAAAAGACTGCTTGAACAGAATGCTTTTGTGTATTTTGTTGTGTGCAAAAAAAGCTACTGTTGTGTGTGTGTGTGTGTGTGTGTAATTATTATTATAATTCTAATTATTGTTTCAATATACATATACATATATATGATTGGCCTAGACTTGGGCCATGGAATAGGCAACCCTTGTTCAAACTCTGGTCGTGGCTGGTAATGTTCACTTCACACTAGTGCCCTTAATCCATCAGTCCCTCCTACCCCTGCTATGGGTGAAATAGCAGTGCAGATTGGGCTCTCTAGCTTTTTTAACACAACCAAATTTAGATGGAGAAATCTGATTCCTAACCAGGGAGAGGAGCCCTTTTAAGGTGGTTTGACTCCTAATTGGACATCTTTCTGGCAGCTCCTACATCCAAGCTAATATCAAGGTTGTGAGGAGGTCCTTGATGGTTGGGCATCCCAGAGTCTCCATATGCTTCGTCCAGCATGTGACCCAGGACATTCCTTTGAGTGTACAGACTGAATGGAGGCTGTCATGTATATACCCACATGTTTGTGTCTGTTGTGGACTTTGTATGTGAGTGAGTTTTTGCGTGCATATGTGTGTTTGTTGTAAGTGTTGGAAGAAAAATATATGTTTGAAAATCAAATAGATGAGTAGAAACAGTTTGGTGTATGTATTAAACGCAGACAGAAAAAATGAGTGGACACTCTGAAAAAGGACAAAGTGACATGAATTTTTAGAGGTGACCTTGCCCCTCAATAATAGGCTCAGTTGGTCCCAATATTGTTTCTCAGCTGTTTTAAGTCAGATTTACTTTAAACTTGGGAGAAAACTATTTGATTAGATACTTCTTACCTAAGGAACTCTTTCTCTCATGGTCATATGATTTGGCAATAATGGCATTTAAACTTTGTTATAAATTGATTCTCTCAGCTGTTTCAAGTCAGATTTACTTGAAGTTTGGTAGTAAGGTGTCTTTTGATAAGAAGTGTCTGATCTGGTAACAATGGCATTTAAATTTCATAGTGGATGCTTCATTGTACTTTTGGTTCTTGTTTTATAATTGGTAGATTTATTTTTTGTGTGCTAAACCGAAAACAGTGTCCTTTCACTCAAAATGTTGGGTTAACTTTTTGTTACTAAAAATGTTAGTCAAACTTTTTTTTATTTTGTTTTTTTTTCTCTTGTATGTATACATGCAGACATGTATGCATATAAAGTTGTCCACAGCTCATGAACTAGTTCTGTTCCTTAGTTGGAACAGATACATACAGTACATATTTAGCATCAAGTGGCGTCAGAATGTAGTCTTGATATATAGTACCTTTCGATGCACCAAAAACATTAGAGAAACGATAATACAGTAATTAAGATAATATTTTCATTATTGATTTTGACTAGTTCCTATCTTCGTCTCAATTTTTTATGTCATTCTAAGTAAAAGTGTTTACTTGTTACCGTAATGATAAAAAGCAATTCATATCATAAAAAATAAACTTGAATTTTGTTAACTGTAAGTTTTACTATGGTCTTCTTCTGCTGATCGATACCCTATTTTAAAAACGTAATAAATTAAAAAAATTTAGTTTCATGCCTTTGCTTGGAAGGAAAAGCCTTGAATGTATACATTCTCACAGAAAAACAATTTGTGTGAAGAATTTAAATTCAGTATCGTAAGAATTTGCATCAGATAATATTAGCCCAAAATAAATGCTAATTTGAAATTTTTTCCAATGAAGATATGCAATGTTTGTCTGTAACAGAATTCAAAAGAAATCATTTATGACCGTCCATTTGTAAGTTAGGCATTCATAACTTGGGGATTCCCTGTATATGTGACACTAGGGGGCCAGGAGTCCCCCGTGTCCTGAAAATTACGAAAATTACTATGGCTGTTACTAAAAATTACTATGATTATTACCAGTAATTACTATTGTTATTACAAAAGAGAGTTATCTGTGTTAAAAGGGATAATGTGTTTTTCGAGATGTCATAGGAAGTTGGGTCACCTGTGCTTTTTCAATCTGGTGTCATCTGTCAAGGCCTGGGTTGCAAAAACAAATGCTTTTGGAAAAAGGTTTTGTTCCCGATTCGATGACCATGTCATGGGAAGTTGAGTTATCTGTACTTTTTCAATCTAGTGTCATCTGTCAAGTCCTGGGGTTCAAAAACAAAGCCAGATATAAGGGTCAGTGTTTGATGTCTAGAGAGAGAGAGTAAAAGCTTATGAAAGAAAAGTTATTTGCAGAGTCTTTGGGAGAGGGGGAGACTAATTTATGATATTGAACAGACCTGCGTCGCGAGATGAATGAGGGTCAATGTTTTGGGTTTTTCCGGAAAGGTCGAGATGGCAGGAGAGGGAGAGATAAGGGAAGTCGGTTACAAGAGATACAGTGTCGATACCAAGTGCTTAAATAAAGGAGATTTTCGTAACAAGCAAGCAGAGTAAAATTTGGGTTTGGAGAAGAGAGTCGTTGCCAGCTCTCTCTCGTGTCAGCCGTCCGCCCTTAGTGACCGTCAACCGCTGCTACCATTCAGTAGACTACCGTTCGTGATATGAGAGACCAGTCGTCATTTTGACTTAGATAATAATCTGCCTCCTCTCTTTTCAACTGCGAATAGGCATTTCCCATCTCCAGAGATATTGATGATCAATATTCTATATAAAACATATAAACGAAATTCCGTTTTGTTGCCTTCTTTTACTAACCCAGAACCACGGCTGGGTTTAGTATAGTTTGTGGGACCATCCCAACAGAAAAACCCCCACATATATATATATGTGTGTGTAAGTAAACACTTTAGACTAGATGAACATCGTTCACTACAACTTCCTCATTTCTGCATATCAGTAACAATGACATAAAAATGGAACAACCTATCTGCTTTCCCAGGACTTCAGGTGACACACTCAATGAAAAGTATCAAGAACTGACTGGCACAAAATAAGTTTTTTATTTCAATTTTTATCTCATCTTCTCGATGATCTCAAATATCAACTCTGCACAGTCATTACCAGCCACTGAGCCAGTTTTCAGTTCAGAGTCTGGCCGTAAAGATGAATTCATAATTTCTTTTCTAAACATAACCATTTGCTAATCTTCATGACTAGGACCAGACATGGAAGGTTATTTTTTTCATCTGTCTTAGCTGTCATTTGCTTTTGTGATATCCTGAACCATCACAGTCCAACCAAGTGCACAAAATCATGTTTGCTCCTATGTAAAATAATCTTTCTTCAGATTGTTAAGGACACTCGGACAATACTAAAAATCTTTGTCACCTCTTTGCATGTGAGTGATTTTTAGGTTATCAGTATGTTTTTTTTTTTTTATTTTTGTATTGGTTAAATTTGTTGTTTCATTTAGGTCATCAGCCAGATCTTGTTGAATGAAGAAAGTGATGATTCTGATACTGAAAAGTCAAAAGATATTTCTTCCAGGAAGCAAGCCATAAAAGACATTTTTGATGTAATCATTTTGGAAACCACACCATCTTATATTGTCAATTCTATACTCAATGCATTTAAAGAGTTTAACAGCATGGTAAGTAAGAAATTACATGTTTAGATTCAATGGACATTTGTATGCAATATTTACTGTGTTCATTACAGCTATTACTATTGCTACTGATGATGTCTGAGTAGTTGCATGGAGAACCAATTCAATAAACAGGCATCTTTTCATAAATGCAACTGATGTTTTTTTTTACCCAATTCTTTCGTCATATTGTTTTAAAATTAATCAAACTGAAAATGTGAAAAAAACGTAAGAGATAAATTTTGTTAGAAGTATATGTTACTATGGGTCTTATGGAAGTTCAGCTATTCCAAAATATTTATAATGTTTGTTTATAACTATAAATTTGATATTATGACAATGAATGTAAATTGTTAGTTTTTGCTATTACTGGTTATTGTTATCTAAAAGACCCTGTTCAAAAGTGATCACAATAAGCAGCTTCCTCTGTATAATGCATTTGAAGTAAACGTTAACCAGAACTGAAGTCATCAATTTTTTTATTTTTCCTTTTTTAGGAATTGATGACGCAGTTAACTCCCCTGTTGAATCGTCTTCTTGACTTGGCTCAAAAAGATGCATTGACCAATAGGCAACTGCAATCATTGCAGTGTTTGTTTGAACGTTTTGACAAGGACATTGCTTGCCACTTGACAGTCAGCAACTGTGCCTTGCAATTAATGTGCAAAGCGATGGGCATCAACAAATCTGGGACTGTTAATACTCAAGAGACACAAATACAGGAAATGGCTATTAAACAAGTAAGGGCTTGTATGTGTATTAGAAAGTGTTGTTTTTTTTTTTGTTGTTTTTTTGTTTTCTTTTACGCCATAGAGAAAAATGCTAGAAGCAAAATATTTACTAATTTTATCACATTTTTTCGCAGATTCAATGGAAATAGAGATATAATTCATTAATGAGAGATTAAAAGTATGACATAATCCTGCTTGCTTTGCTGATGTTATCAATAAATTATTTGGAATGAATACTACTACATTGCAAATAGTTCAGCATTGGCTTAATCAGTTTAGGTCTGGAAATATAGATGCCAATGATAATATGATAATAAAATTGATGATTAAGCACTGAATTTTATAAAATTTTTCAACCTATAATTTGTTTAGCAAGTTGCAACATTCAGTTTCTATGATATGTATGAAAAAGAGGAACTGAATTAATTATTATTGACAGAATTGTGTCATTAGAATGAGTAAAGTAATTGCTATTCTTTCTGATTTCAGATTGACAAAGAGTTCTACATGAGCCTGCCAAGTGAAGAGAGCCAACAAAAGATCATTTCTTGTTTGTTCAATGCTTGGGTTGAGGCCAATACAATGAGCACTCCAGAGCTTATCAGAAAAAGCTTGAAACATGTAAGTGATGACCTTCATCATCATTTCTGAGTAGATCTCGCTTAGTTTACAAACACATTTCAACTTTTGCTTTCTTTTTTTCACTCTTGGAAGAACGGCTCTCTTTATAATGTCTTTTTCATTATTAATTTTTGACTATTTTATTTCATCTTAATTTTTTTTCAGTCTTTTTATTACAACTTGAGCTGTCAATCTATGGTAGTAAGTTAATTGCACTGACTAGAAATGAAGAATAAGTTCTTGTACTTTTCCCTTGTTAACATGGTAAATGCCCAGCTGCTCTTGACTGCCTGTTTAATTACTGCTCTAGATCTATGGCCTAAATTAAGCTACTGAAAAAATATGAAGGTGAAGGGTAAACAAAAATGAATACTGGTTTACAATACTTCATTTAAAAAAATGTCTCTTTCAGTTCCCCATGAAGTCATCATATTTGGAAGCTGAGCTGAACATCTTTGAAAAAAGACCTGTTTACAGCACAGTGAGAGAAAACAAAAGAATTCAAAAGTGAGTAAAAGAAATGTGTACCATAAGTAAGCATTTGAAATATCTGAAATCATCTCTGAAAAATGAATCTCTATCTGAAAAAAAAAGAGATCCAAAATGAGCATAGAGACCCAAATAATCTCATTTTGAAAAAAAAAACAAAACAAAACAAAGAAACATTTCAAGATAGTGTGTAGTGGTATACTTGCACAACTTTTCATGGTTGCAGCCTCAAAAATGTGACCAGGAGTGTCGAGAGAGAGACATAGACAGTCAAAAAGGAGAATCTGTAGTCTACTTAGCTGGTTGGTTGGCTGGCTATTTGTGAGATTTTAGTAATTCAAAATGTAAATTAATGAAAATGTTAGAAAAGTATCAGAAGTAAAAAATTGTGCAAATATATTTACATCAGTTTTGGAATATAAAGCGTCCTTGAAACTCTGGAATAGGAATATAGTCATGAATAATAAAGTATCTAAAAATGTAGGAAAACTCTCGATATATTCTAGTTTATTTGCATCCAATACTTGTACTTGATTATTAGATTGAAGTAATATTCAGACTAAAACTACTCATGCCAAAAAATTCTGTATTCAGGGTTTTGACTCTAAAAGTTTGGGAAACCTTGATTTAGTGTATTAAAAATAGCAAACCAAATCTGATGAAGAAAATTCAACTATTTGAGTTACTCTTATTGATGCTGTGAAAAAGCTAATATTATGTATTTTCTCTCCTGTCTTTGAATGTATTTCAATTTGATTTGCTTGCATCTTCCAGACTGACTGACTTAAAAGGGAGCAATGAATTGGACACTCTCCAATGGCAACGGGTCACTGTTGTTCTTGAAATTTTACAGTATAAAAAAAAACTAAGCAATCCAGGAATTTTACTGCCCATCTGCTTCAAGTTGCTCTCAAGGTTTGTATGGATGAAGGATGAAATTTTTTTATATTGCTATGTATGTTGGGGTAGGTGCATTCATTGACAAATGTTTTTTAATTTTATATACTTATTTATATAAATATGTTTTTGTGCTTTTATAACTACAAAAATTTATCTCTATGCCCGTATGTATACACTCATGCACATATTTACACACATACAAATGTATGTGCATAGATATATCAATAAGTAGCTTAATTTTACACAAAACTTACTAATCCACCATATATATATATATATATATATATATATATATATATATATATATATTGGAACTTGGAGGGGGTAATATTTTTAGAAAATATCCCTTGTCCCAAATAATTAATATGATGTTGATGATCTATTTTTATATTTTCAGAGTGATGGAATTAGAAGAGAATAATTCAGCTGAGTATTTGAAACAGTTACTGTTGTCTTGCATCTGTAACCTCTCTGGACGAATGATTGGAGATCTGGATCTTTTTGGTATGTTCCCACACAGACTTGTTTTTCTGCCGCCAAAAATACATTCTAGATTGTTTATTGAGATAAATATGTCTGCATCTCATCCAGTTGTAAAAAGTTGAAAGGATGAATTGATAAGAAAAAAAAATGTCTTACTCAGTGCAAATAAACATTTAGCCTACTCAAACACATAATGAAACTTGATGAAATTCTTGCCAGAACTTTGTTAGTTGAGGTACTTTAATTATTTTATGTGGTTTATTTGGATTAATTTCCTTGTTTATTTTTTGCAACGTTCTGTCTGTGCTCTCTCTGGTCTTCCTCGGGGTCTGTTGTGTCCAGGAATGTCAAATCTAGTTTCAGAGCAGAAAGTGCATCCCCTTACATACTCATCCTGTCCAGTTTTAGCATTTCTATGTTCTTTAGATTGTCTCCTACTGACTTCTACACTGGCTTTGTTTCCTTCCATTGAGCTTTGTATGGGTCAAGTCCATGGAATCCCTAGTTCATCTCCTGCTCTTTCCTTATCAACACTTCCCACAAGCCATGTCTGCTGAACATAGTATACGTGCAGATTCCTTAAGTGCATGCTCCACCAGAACTAAGAACTAAGGAGAGTTAATTCTGCAACCAGGTCATCAATTCAATGATAGTTGCATGATATTGATGGTTGGCTGAACAATTCAGTACCTGAGAAATTGGAATCTGAAAATTGACGAGCTATGAAAGGAAAATGTAAATAATACTGGATATTTCTGCCAGGCAACTTGTGAAAGATTGTGCTGTTGATCGCAAAGCCATTTGAATAGTAACGAAGCGTTACTGTATTAGATACAAGTTCTGATGTATTCCATAGAAAAATTTGAGGAAATGAAAACTTCTATTGGATGCCTGTACAGACTCCATTTCACTGGTACAACTCCCTGGACTTGAATGGTGATACATTCAAACTTGCAGCTCAGCTGGACTTGGTATCTATTCTGCGGATCCTTTAAGTACTCTGAATTCTGCAAAAAACAATATTGAGAAATAGCTGTTAAGTGATACTTGGGTGTTTATTTGTTATATATCCTGGCACATCTTTTTAAAATTGACAAGAATATAAACTGGCATCATGTGAATACTTTATGCAGTAAAAATATGATGAAATAGTAATGATAGTATATGAATAAAAAAAACTACAGTAACTTGGATGTCATCATTTTTTTTAATAAATGACCCAGGAATATGGTTTCATTAAATCCCCATACATTAGATCTGATATTCCAGAATGGAACAGACTCCTGAAGATATGTGGCAGAAATATGAAAAACAAATGACAAAGACATATCAGTTTTGTTTTCTGCTTGATAATTTTTCTATTTCTCAATTTTTAAAAGAATAGGTCAATCTTTTTCTTTTTTTGTGTGTGTGTGTGTGTATATATATATAATGATACAAAGAATATACTGATAATTACCATAGTTCTCGGTGTATCAAACTAAAAAAAAGGTTTTCTGAATCTTCTATACTATTATAAGGTCATGAAAGCTTAGCAGCTCATGTCTTGTATATCAATGTTTAAAGGCAAGTACCATCAGCCTTCTATCTTGGGGTTTGTTTCCTTGTTTAATTATTTTTTTTTTTTTTCATGTTATGAAAGTTTTGACTGAAAATCATAATTCATGATGCCAAAATTGAAAATAAATATTTCTCAATTATAAGTTGACTAAAAAAAATGATTTGATTGTTTTTCATTGAATTTGATTTTCTTTTTTAATCTATTAAAAGCTGAGCTGCAGTCAACAAAATTCGACATGGAATTAATTGTGAAATGCATTCGTTCATCAAGCAGTCCCCAAACACACCACCACGCCCTCCTCTTGCTTACTGTGGCGGCAAAAATTAATCCGGTAAATAACATCCTGACACATTTGAAGAAAAAGAAGAAAAAAAAATTTATTTTGTCCTTTAATCTGTGATAATTTTTCATTGGTCATCAATAAAAAGAATTCAGTGGGTCTTAACAAACACAAGTTCCAGTTGGTACTGTTATTTTAAAAGCTTAAGTTCTTCAAAATCTATTTTCAGACACAAAAATGGTCTCTTTCACTTTTTTCAGAATGTATTCAGTGAATTGTCTTTTCATTGATACTTACGGAGAAAACAAAACAGACATATTAGCTACTGTATTTAACAGTATTTACATGCTTTAAAAAAAAAAAATGGCTCAAGGTAAACTTGATTTTTGTTATCCAGCCCCACATTCACCTGAACTGCAGTTGAAAAGACTGGGTGATAAATGAGAAAAATTCAAGGAAATTTTTTCCTTTTCTTGATATTCTCTGCTGAAATGATTGTGTTTGTGTGATTTTTGTGCCATCAAATAAGGTATATACATCCATTGCTCTCAACTATTGTATATGGAAGTATTCTCTTTTTCTTTAATAGGAACTTCTGCTCCATAATGTAATGGCAGTATTCACATTTGTTGGTGGCACAATGGTACGACAGGATGACACTTACAGTTTCAACATGATTTATCGAACATTAGAAACAGTTATTCCTCCTCTGCTGGCTGTAAGTATTCACTGATTTTATTCTTTGAGCGCAAATGTCTACTTTGGTGAAAATGGCCGCATTGTGATTGTTTTTCAAAGAGGAAATATGATGTCTGTTGGGAAGGTATTCAGCCTTGACATAACTTGGCAACCAAGCTGTGTATGCATGAACAGACACTCGCAATTGAATGAACACTTGTTCATTCATTTACAATGCATAAATGGGGCATTCTTCAAGTCTTCTGTGGGTTTTTTTTTTATTACAAAATATCAAATCACCCAAGTTTATCAGTCCCCCTCACAGTCCAGATTTTTCTCCCTGTGACCTCTGGCTTTTTGCCTTTGAAAAGGAAATTTTAGACCTTGGATCAGATTGTGGAGAATGTCGCGAGGTGTTCAACAGTTTAGCCAAGATTACCATGAGCTGTGCATGAAATGAGGCTGGTGAGCCACAATAGTGATAGTATGTATATCTGATATGTTTGTTTTTCAGGCATGTGAAGAAAGAGCAAAGACAAGTCAGCAAGAAATTGGAACAGTTGATGATGTGGTTGTCATGGTGCTCAAAGTGTTTGTCGATGCTTTCCCTCATATTCCATCGCATCGACGTATCATGCTCTTTCCTGAATTAACGCGAATCATTGGACAAGGCAAACATCTTTGGTGTCTTTTGCTGCTTCTTATAGAACACTTTGTCGTCCATGGTTCTACCAAAAGCCAGACAGATAACCCTGAGGTGAGTTTGTCAAAAAAATTCATGTGTTGATGGGTTGGAGGAGAAAGTATTTACTAAACTTGGTTTAGTATCTACACACACACACACACACACACAAAGGTACCCCTTTAAAAAAGTAGAGGTGTTGTATACACTATTACTGTGATGTCAACTCCTACCACTTCTTATTTGTCTGAATTCCAAGTCTCATTTTGATCTCGTTCTGAACATAAGGTCAGAAGATTTGCCAAGGGGAGTGAAGATGCAAATTGACCATTTTCCAAAGATGGGATATTTTCACTCAGAAAGTGTCGTTGAATGAAAGGATAAAACATAGGGTTTAAAAATGGAGGATTTTATTTTCTTCACATAATAGGTTATTTCATGTGGAAACAATCATATTTATTATTGTAATTAATTAATAAGACTGTCTTCACTTTTCAATTGAGTCTGGCTATCTAGGTATGTATCATGTGTACAGGCTGCACAAATGGAGCCAAAGGGCTGAAAATGTTTACATTTATTTATGCCTAGAAAAAAAATTTTTCTTTGAAAATTCAATTGTAATGATCACCACCCAACAACAGGTGAGTTATAATTTTTAATTGACCCCCCCCCCCAACGCAGTATAGTGCCAAAAGACATTGGTAGTGTAATGGTTGCTACTGAATTACCAACCTGATCTATATAATACACTTTATTTATTCAATAATGTCATGTGCAATGACTTGTATAGAATCTCTATATTGTTTCGTATTATAACCAAATTCTATTATTTATTTTTTTTTTTTTTTTCAGACTAATGACAATCTTCCTTTGGAAGTGGAATTTTGTCTGAGTCTTAGTGTCCAATTCCCTCCCGAACAACAACTTGATGCCATTTGCAACAGCGTTCTTTATTTGTCCAAACTTCCAACCAGAAAAAAACAAGGTAAGAAAAGAATCATTTTTTTTTTTTTTTTTTTTTTTTTCTTCATAGAAACCCAAAAGAATTGAAGCCAGGCTGAACTTTATGTTCTTAGGTTTTTGAAGTTTCCAGTCATCCTATGAAGTTAAATATAGATGTTTTTAAGTCATATTCATTTCTTGAGAAAAATAGATTGTTACAATTATTGCATTTTAGGGTTAAAATTTATTTGAGCAAGATTCAGTCTATATTGTGTATTGAAGATATGAAAGAAAATAATTGTCTGTGGCCAGGAAGGAAGTAAAATCCATGGTAATTATCTATGTGTCTCTGCAGGATAAAATTTCAAATTTTGTTTCGAACCATCGATTCTCTTCTTCCCATCTTTGGTGTTGTCAACATAGTATTTCAGTGTTGTTGACTCTTGGCTGTAACTTTAATGTAATGAATTTTAAAAAAAAGTCATTTGTGGTAATCTTTCTTCTGTTTGGTCGTTATTTCATATTTAATTTTTTCTGTTCTTTCTTTGCAGACACCATTCAGGAAAAACCACTCCTGCCAGAAAAGCTGACCCAGTGGCGAAGTGCTGATGTCGAAATATTCAATGTCGGTCACCATACAAACAAACGTCTGTGGCACTTCAAGTATGCAACCATAAATTTTTTTGTCAATTTGCTCAGCTCTACAGATTTCATCAGTCAGGTAAGATTTTGACAAGTTGCATCCAAAATTCTAAGGTTTTAGCAGAAAATGAATGAAAAAGAGCTTTGTTTGCCAAGCAAAAAGTTTCACCTGCTACTGCAGGTGACTCTACTCACCAAACGATAGTGTATTTTAATTTTGTAGTTGGATTGTCATGTCAATTCCAGTCATACATGATCTGACACACAATTACTTAATCACCAAATCTTTGCGCCATGGAGAAGAATTCAGAGTGCTAAAGGTTAAACATTGGGAAATGAAAAATTCACTAAAGTGGTTTGAAAATACAATGTGGATCTGCAATTGGATTAAAAGCAAGAAATACCAAATATTTTTGCCCTTTCAATAATCTAAAACTGATTCTCTAATGGCAGGGATTTAGTTCCCAGGGTTGAAACTTTAGCCAGAGAAGGAATTTCAGTGGAGAAGGAAAGTATGATGGTAAATAAATTACGAGATGACAATTCAAAATGGTGTAGGCATACTTGGGATCCCAAAGGTAGGAATGTGACCTGGGACTCTTGTGAACTCCTGATCTAAAATCTTCTGCATTAGTTCTTTTAATGATAAGTGTTAAATAGAAGAGGTATGTTCTTGCATTAATTGCATTATCGAAAATTCACTTTCATACATTTTTAGGAGGCTGCCACGTATATTTTTAACATAACTCCAGTGCTGAGTTTTTCTTCTTACTAAAAAACTAATCAAAATAGGAAGTCGTAGACCTCCATATTTGTCTGTTTCGCATCATATCTACCAAATCTGTAGTTTCTTCATCAGGTCACTCAAAGAGTGAGCCCTTCCAGCTCGAAAAAGGATGGGGGCAGTGTGACACCAGCTTGCCCAAAAATCTCCACAGCATGCCTCAAAATAATCTTCGGAAGCCTAGCCTGGACAAAGGAATCAGAATTGATGGCATATACCTAAGTAATCTCAGATTTACTAACAACATTCTATTTGCCAAGAACTTCCAAGAATTCCAGATGATGTTAGACAAATTAAATAAAAAAAGTAAAACCAATGTCATACGCAACAGATATGTTGAGAAAAAAAAGACAATGATCAAAATCAAAAACACAGAACTAAAGAAAGTACCCCAGACAGAGACTCCATGAAATCCTCAATGAAACATGGAACATCAACAAAAGATAGGCTCTTAAATTAAGAACTATGCAAAAGAGAGGATCATGCTTGACATCATATGGAAAGATCACAAGACTGCACAGAATATTTGAGAAGAAACAGGAGTTGGAGATATCATAAAATTCACTAGAAAACTTTGAGGGCAATAAGCAGGCCAGGTTGCAAGGATGTTTGATAACTGCTGTGATTTCCACTATCAAGAGTTTTGACGAATCCTCGAGGATGGTCTACGCTCAATGATACAGGTTTAAAGGCTGATGATGATATTTTCATCCAAATCAATATGTTCAACGGATTATCTAATAAATGGGTTAAAATAAAATACTTGAATAATTCAAACAAGTATATAATCTCGCCTGTAGCACTGGACTGATGACTTGCTAAGATGATTTGTCTCACTGGACGAACAACTTGCTAATATGAGTTATCTTGCCAAAGGCATAAAACTGAAATAAACATAACGTGGGAAGTAAATCTAGATGACTGGGTTCAAATTTCACAGCGCAACAAAAAAAATTTGTGGTTTTACTCTTAAATTCATATATCATTTGATACTAAAAAAAATAAAATTTGCCTAATGCTGTTTGATTAGAGGTCGATATTAACACTCACATTTTCTTAGTCTTGAATTTAACTCATGAATTGATATAACTCCATTTAGTTTATATTTTGTCCTTTTTAGAATTTGTTAAAAAAATTGTTGATAATTTTTTTTTTCTTCTTTTGAACCTGTCAGATTGCCAACAGTTCTGAGGCCAGCCTGCAGGATGTCTACCGAAAACTTCTGGAAACCATCCTTTATTACTTGAGCAATGTTTCCAAAATGACTGAAATGGAACAAGCACCTGCACCTTCACGTTTTTGGAAAATGCTGCTCAATCAAACATCAAATCTTTTGGATAAGGTAAGTCCCGCAATTTCCTATAATAATATACCATGTATATATTTGTATATGTATATTTTTTTATCTGTAATACCCCAAAGGAAAGGTAAAAGGAGTGACCTGCTTGTATATAGATATACTGATATGGATTTTCATTCATTGTCTACTGAAATGTTTTTGTGTAATTAGATTCATTTTTAATGTTGATATAGTAAGGACTTGAACAAAAATATCCATTTTGTCATTTTTGGCTGCACTAGTGCACTAGTTCTAGATAAAAAAAATTTCTTTGGAGTCCAACCAATCTGTAGATACATTTTAGATTTCAACCAACTCCAGCATCTGCTCACTGTAAAGTGGACAGCACCTGAGCCTCGATCTATCCAAGTCAGCTGTACTGATACTGTTGGACTACTCCCCCAAAGGAGTGACAGATCTCTATAGCCTGCTTGGTTATCTGGCTACGAGATAGCTCCCAATGTCATAGGCTTTCTTTCTCCCAGTGTTGTAGTTTGATGGGCCATAGTATGTAAACACTTAGTTTAAAGGGTATGGGATGATCATGTGCATGCCACACCTCACCTAAAAAATCCGTGATGCAGACCAGGGGGCTATATCACATACAGTCCTTGATGGCATCTGTCTTCATTTTTGTTCAATATGACAGAGAAGGAAAGCCTTGTAGTTCTGGTATTATCATTTTCCAACCTATACATTATTAATGTTAATGAAAATGGACTTCTACCTGACCCATATAAGTGTTGATGTGTTTAAAAAAAGAAAACCCTTTTTGAATATGTTTGAGTAAAAAAATAAATCTGCCATCTGTTGCAGGTATGCAATTTATTGCCTGACAGTGTGTTTATTGAAGTTGTCTCAACTCTGATCAACCACAAACTTACCACTGTCCAGCGGAAATCAATGGAATTGCTTAATTCCAAATTGCAGACATTCACAGATGATCTTCATGAAGACATTGTAAGAAAAGCTTTTTATCTATTGTGTGGATTAAATTTCTTTTTCTATTCTACTATGAAAAATGTTTATTTAATTTTCAAAATTTCCATAGTAACCTATTACCTGTCTCTTCCAGCTACAACTACTTTTACCCTTGGTTAACAAACTGACACACATTGTTGAAACAAAGATCCTCATTCAACATTCAGTTGATGAAATGAACATTGTGATTGGTCAGACGGCTCTCTTCTCTTTGAAGCTGTTGTGTCGACGTTTGGCTGGACGAGGACTCAAAGAATTTTGCCATGTGAGTTCTTTTTTTTTTTTTTTTTTTCCCTTTTAGATTCAGAGAAGAGATTCAAATGATCAAAAGCAGTGTTTATTTATTTTTTTTTTACTTTTAGAATATTTTCTAGAAAATCTTTTGAGCTGAAACTTTTGAAAAAAATTCATTTTACTCTATTAGCTTAATATCAACTGAACAAATATGCAGCTACCTGACTTGCAGGCTGAAATTCTAGTGTAGTATATTTTCCTGTATCTTTTTCTAGTTTTTTGGTGGGAGGCAGTATAAACAAGGTAAGCCTTGTCCTGGGGATTCCAATCCAGGGGCAGCACTAGAAGAACTCTGAATCAAAAACCAGCTCTTCAGAAAATAATTGCAACAGCCTCTATCTTCCTCATAAAACATGATCAAACTATTGACTGTCTTTATCCAGCGGTGAACCTGAATTGGCTACTGCTGATGAAATGAGATACATTTGGATCCTGAAATGACTTTATATCAGAAAGTGATATAAATGAGATTCAGAATCGGAATGTTACACTTGTGATGAAAAATAGTGAAAATGGAAAAGGCCCAGTTCAGCACTAAGACACTTTATTGCTGACACTGAGATGTTTCGGACCAGTGATTGGTTATGTGAGTTCTTTGACATTCAATTATTGATTTTTAAAATTTTTTTATTAAAATTCTAAATTTTTTTGTCACAATATTAAAAAAATAGTTTTCTGCCTAATTTCACATGAATTATAGCTTTATTATCATTATTATGAATTTGAAACAACTTGACAAAAAATCATTTTTTTTAAAAATCAATAAACGAATGTTGATCAACTTCAATCAATCACTGTGCTCAAATGTATTTGTGCTGGAGGCAGTGCTGCATTGTATTGAAGCCTGTCAAAAATGCCTCTTTCCATTTTGCATTTGATTTTCTCCTTAATTGTTGTTTGACTTATGTTTGTTTTCTTTACAGACCTTGAGTGTATCGACTGCTGTATTGAAGCAACGTCAGGACAGTGTGCAGCTCATGGCCTGCTCTGTTTTGTGCATTGGTGAAGTGTGCAGTGCATCATTTAACAATCTGCTTCTCCTGCAACAAATTCCTCATACGATGCCTACAATTATTGATCTCTTCAAAAATACAGACTTTCTTCTCGGGTCAGTCCAGCACTTCTTGTTTATTCTCATAGACTCCATGTGGGGCATAGGGCCCACTAAAACCTTGCTTTGGTTTCAGTAGCAAGTAGGTTTTTACAAAGTAGTTGCTAGCTATTAGACCAACCCTCCTCCAGGCTTGGGACCAGCTATGGTGACTGTCAAGCTGTAGGTTTTTTACTGTCAGACTAACCGTCTCTTACATAGACTGCTTTATGGGGTTGAAGAGCTCCAACTGCCTTGCTATTTAACCATAGCGAGAAAGAAGTGGGTCCATGCCTTTCCCAAGGGTATAAGTGTGAAGTGAATGCAAGCAGCCTTGATCATTACTCAAAATTGGTTCCTTGATTTCATTTTCTATCAAGTCATGTCTCCTTCAACAAAATCTTTGATTTAGTCACATATTAAGGAAAAAAGTTTTATTTTCTGAGTTTTTAATATCACTAGTATACAGACCTTCATACAGGTAAGTAGAAAGTATAACTTATTTATAAGAAGACTAGCATTGTACTGGTCAAAAATGACTGGATTATTTACATATAGATAAATTATACAAATATATATATTTATATCAAGGTATTTTTTGCGAACAAAAAAGTGCATACCTTGAACAGAATTAATTCTTATAACATTAATTCTTATTCTTCTTCACAACTTTTGAAACGATGGGGAAATAGAAAAGGGTAAAAACACTTTTTTTTTTTTTTTTTGTCCCCACCCCCTGCATCGTAGCTATATGTTCATACAATATCTCCATAAGTTTTCAATGAATTTCAGGAAGGGTGTATTATGGGGTCAAGAAGAATTGATTACATTAGAATTTTTTTCTTTTTATAGTTACTTCCCCTGCATTTAACTATTTGTGTAGTGATTTTCGTTCAGTTTTTAGTGACAATGGCATTAGCAGAGGTACACCGTCTCTGAGTGCTTATTAGTTTTTCACAGAGGTTGCTTTCCTTGCTTGGAAATAAGAATCATTGAGGATGCATGCATTTAGTGATAGCAGTTTGAGAAAGTTTTCCTTTCTGTATTTTTTGTTTATTTGCTGTAATTATTTAATTTCTTGTTCACAGAAACACGTTGCTGTTGCTAAGCACTGTGACAATGGTGCACCGACTCGTTGAACACAAGTCTGCTTTTCTCAGTCCTTACTTGTCAGACATCTTGGAATATGTAAGTTTTAGCATCTTTTTCATTTTCTATTTACTTGATTGATTGGGAGTAAGGGGAGGCACCTTCACTTGTTGTTTTTATTCATGATTTATTTATTTGGCAAGGAAATAGATGATGAGGGGAGGGTCATTGATTTAATGTGGATAAGGGGGATCACTGATCTGATGTGGGTAGAGGGTATTCTTGGATGATCTATCTTCATGAAAGGACATCACATTTTATAAATCACTTGATTTTTATGTTTCTTTCAGATTTGTTTTCTGTCATCAATTGACTCCCTTGATATCCAAAATCTTGTTCAGCGTTTAAAGGCAGTCAGGTAAGTAGAATATGTTTGTATAAGTAGATATGAAATAAGCATGATAAGTATGTCAATAGTTAGAGGTGTGAAAAATCAGCTCCAAATAATCACCCATCCAACAAACCCCAAATTCAAGATTTTGCAGACTTGAAAATTCTTGACTTGTTTTTTAAGAGACAGGGATTAAAACAAATAGATAAGCCACATTAATTCTAAAACTATTTATATGCATTTAAAGTTGCCTGGATAATTTGTTTTAAACTGCTGTTATGGGATTTTGTCTGTCTTCTTACATTGTAAAGTGTATGTCAACTATCTCAGATGGAGTTTGAACTCAACTCACCAGTCCTATCCTCTGTGCTGTTAACTGCTCGGCTACTCGCACCTCCGAGAGCCTCATTAGATGGTACCAGTTTATCTTAGCAGTCCAGCTGTTGGTAATCCAATTGGAATTGAAAAGTTGTGTATAAAAATATTCAAAAGAGAGATCAGGAATATTTTTCAAATTTGACCTATATAGATGTTAATGTACCAGAAATCTTACCTTTTTGTCGTACCTTACCCATTGCAGAAGCATTATTGCTATGTCTATTCCATCCCGAGTGCTGCTTTCAACAGTGGCTCAGAATTACAACACGTTCCTTGCAGAGAAAACGGTGAGTAACAAAGTATTTACTTCCTTTGCTTGCTCATCTATCTCAGACAATGTGGTTGAAAGTGGTATATGATAACTGCGCATGATAAGTGCCTAGTGTGTTACCCCTTGTGAAAGTGCTTTTATATTGCATAACATCATTTCAATGTTTTCCCCTTCATTTTTAATCAAAGTTGAGTCAGTTATCACACTAGAAATAGGATTTGTAGTTGTGCAAAAAAAGTATTTTAATGCGTTTTATCACTGGGCAGTTATGTGAACTGCAGTAGAAGCCATATATTTTGTTCAGTCAGTGAGATACTAGCAGCACTGATTGGTTGGTATCTCGGCCAATCACTGCATAAGTGCTCAATTTGTAAATAATTGAAATTGAATGAACTTTTGTTTGCAATATGTTTAATTTTTTTATAATGCTCAGTTTTTGAAAAAATAATTTTGAAGCTTGGATACTGCATTATGATTGCATCAGCATATTACAAGGAATCTAAAATAATTACAAAGTTACAATGCATAAAGTACTTTTTTCCCTTTTTACTAATACAAAAAGAAAAGCTTCCATTTTTCTAATTCACACTATTGAGTATTTCAAGGAACATTGTTATGCATATTAAGATCAAAAGCTAAGTATCAAAGCTTCAAAACTAAACTAAAATGAGCTTCCTAATGGTGAAAAAATAACTTTTGCAGGTGAAACTTAGTCGAAAAATGATGTGCTATTATCATCTGAGTTTTAACAAAAACAAAATCATTGTGTTCAAATAAGATGACATATTTAAGATTCATTGCAATCTGAATCATAATGCAGAGTGTTGAAGCTTCAAAATGACTGACCATACATTGGAGCTCTAAAAATGAAAATATTGCAAGTAAAAATGTGTCAAACTTTGATTGTGATTTTTCTCAATTTGAAAAAATGACTCGCCTATCATGCACACCTTCTCACTGATGTTTGCCTGTTTGTTCACTCTATCTCTGAAAAATCCAAGTGAATTGCAAAGACATTTTGTGGGAAGATGGGCGGCCTTTGGCTAAGAGAGAAATGTTCAGAAATTTTCACAATCGCCTCCCTTGCATCGTAGCTACATTTCTATCCACACAATACCTCCGAAATTTCTCAATTGAATTTTCTGGAAGAATTGGGGTAGATCCAGGAATTTTTCTTGATCTTTTTCTTTTCCTTTCTCTTTGTACATATTTATGTTTGTTCACACTATCACCAAAAACTCTCAATGAATTTCAATGACATTTTGTCAGAACTACATTCTCACAAAATTTATTTCCTGAAAAAAGAATTGGTTGAATTTGGAGCTGGATCCAGGAATTTGTTCATTACCTCCCCTGCACTGCGTAGCTATATATGAAGTGATTTCCATTTAGATTTGAGTAACAATAGTGATGGCACAGATAAGGAATGTATGGTTTGGGGTTCCACCTGATCTCGTGTACATTAGCCAAAAGCACCAGAAAGATGACCTAATATGTGGATAACTTAAACAATTCTCCAGATTTTTCAGATTATTGTCCTCATCTTTTTTTTAAACACGTTTTTAACCTTGATTATGAATATGTTGTATCTGGTGGTCTTGAAAAACAGCTTGGTATGTTCTTTTTCTTCTGCTCTACCAAAACTTTTCCCCTATGAACTTGTTGCCAAAAGACATTCAACCATCTCACAATCCAAGACTGATTGTTGGGCGGGGGGAAATGACTTGAAAATAATTTTATTTGATTTGATATGAAGGATTTTGAGCCAGGGTTCCATATTGAAAATTCCATTTTTCACTGATAAGTATGTGAAAAAGAAAACCAATGTGATCCAGTATTTTTCACTTACATTTGGGTTGCAGCTTTTTCAACACTACAAGTCAAAAACCAATGAATTGAAAGATTGTAAAGATGGATGACATTTTTCTTAAAGTAGATGAAAAACATAAAAATAATTTTTTTGTACTTAAGGTCAAGTTATGAATACTTGTGGTTTTTGTATTCATAAACTTTTTTTATCTAGATATTAAGAAAATTTCTAAATGTCCTTTGCTTGGGCTGGACTCCCTAGACCTGTGCCTGCATTATTGGCATTGGTCTCTGATTTGCTATCCTTGTTTTTAGTTGTGTTTTGTTTTTTTTTTGTTTTTTTTTAAATTATTTTTCTTTCTACCCAGAACTGCATTTCATGTTTGATGACCATTTTAAGTGAACATATTGCAAAAAAAATGAACAAAGAAGACATCATCAATTTCTTGGATGACTTGCAACAATTCTTCTTCACTTGTCTTGACTTCCGATTAGATTCTGATGAGGTGAGTTGAACAGTTTTTATTTCAATCAAACCATCCAAATGTATGCTACAAGCAATGCAGCCTCATTTTTTTCTGTACATGTAAACAAGGCCACAAAATTATTGTTCAGTATATTCTTGTAGGGAGTAGTATTGGATTGGCTAAAATGTATTTTTTTTCATGTTACATAGCATTAGGAATGTAAACTAGCTTCTCTTAAATATACAACTTTTGATTGTATTGTGACAGTCGCCACATCAGTGAACATTTTTTGGGATTTTTTAAAAATTTGTATTGTTTATTTCTAACATTAAAGATGGAAAAAAATAAGCAACCTTCTTCGGTTATGATTATTTATTTTTCTTTATTTTAAGAAGTGTAAAAATGCAGCCTTTGTTATAGAACGTACCCTAAATTTGGAGAAACCCTGTGTGTAGATAGTCAGAGGAGGTTGCATTTATGTTTTATTTCTGATTGTCTTGTTGTTCAGGTGGACAAAGAAGATTTGGAAATCATCGAAGGTGAAGTCATAACTGCCATCATCAATACAGTGATGAAGCTGTCAGAGGCTAAATTCAAACCGATGTTCCTGAAGGTAATGTTTTTTATAAACTTTATATCTTGACATTGAACAATGGGAAATTTTCTTCAATGATTCTGATTGAGACAGAAATCTTGTATAAATGTTCAAATAAGGATTTCCACTTTATAAATGATGAATTATTTGATGGAAGGAAAAGTATTTTTGTACATCAAGAATGGAATTACTGCTTATAAGGAAAATATAACCCTACAAAACAATTTGAAGAAGGAAATTGGTGTGGGAACTTGTATTTTAAAATCATTTAGAAAACCTTTCTTATACAAGGTCCTAAATAACAGTAATTTTTTCTGTTTCTGTCTGCAGTAATGGACTTTTCTACTTGAAGATAACAATTTGGCTGATAAAAATATCTCCTATCCATTACTAAAAACAATGGACTATTTCACTTGAACAAGTCAAGTGGTTTCTTTTCTAATATATCAGAACTTTTTTCACAAAGATTGATTAGTGTGTGTGCGCATGTATGTAACTGAACAGCCATCCAATTGAGTTATTTGGCTCATATATATATATATATATATATATATGTACATGTAAATATTGAATTAAAGTAAGGGTCCAGTTTTGTGTTATAGTTACATTATAGATATTGATTTCCCTGAAAACTTTCTAATTTAATTTCAAGACATGTTTATTTCATTTTTGACCCCTTAAAGTATGTGTTTCCCTTCATTTTAACCCCTTTGAAGAATTATCTAAGATATGTATTTGTTCAGAAAGCAGGTTCCACTTTGCAGTATTATAATTACATTGTAAATAGAACCCTGCTTTAAAAATGTTTTTCTCAAATATTTTCACTTATATATGTATATCTAATTCATGCATACATACTCACACACTTCAGAAGGCTTCTTTTTAATATCTTATTTCTTGATCATGATTGATTATTTGTTTTGTTTTTTTTTCTTTTCAGTTTTATAATTGGGCCACATCAGACGAGAGCAAAAATCTTCGCATTTTGGTCTTTTATCGATTGGCTGACAGGTATGCAATTTGGATAAGCTTTCAGTTTGAAAGGGGCTTAAATGAATGAGTGTTGGAAGCAGAGAAAAAACATTTCTTTCGTGATTAAGTATTTTTTTTTCATCTTTCCTTTTCAGTCTTGCTAGCAGTTTACGCAGTTTGTTCCCCATGTTCGCAGGCCACATTGTGAAACACATGGCACAAGTCCTGGATGATAATCACAAAGATAAAAATCCAAGTAAGTAAAGATCCCCTCCTCCCACCTCCCCATAGTTTTTGTGGAAGTTGGGCTCAGGAAGAAATGATTGAATTTTGGGGTAGATCCAGGTGTCATGCCAGTTTGTCATTAGCAAATCTTTTGAGAGTTAAGGCTATATTAAGAACCCAAGCAAGATGGAATAAGGATTTTAGTAGTATGTGGATTGGATTGTGAATGTAAAAACTGAAAATGCAGAGACAAAAAATGAACACCCACCCAAAACAAGAGCAGTGTTGATTTTTTTTTCTTTCTTTTTTTTGTAGAACACCAGATTTGTTTATAATGAAAAAACCCTTTAAAAAAAAAAAAATATTAATCTTTGAAAATTTCTTGTTGACCGAGGGGAACAACTTTCACTTGAATTCCCTGTATTTGGCAGTGACACATTTGTTTAATGAAAGAGTCCTTGTCCAAATTCAATAAGAGAGATAGACAAAATTCATCAACTGAAACAGAAACACTTTGAGAAACCCACAAAATTCCTCTGAGTTGCACTTCTTTTTTACCATTTCTTCCAATCTTGTACTTTCTATTCAGAGAGAAATGTCTTCTCACTTTGGCAACCAGAATGCTATTGTCTTTGCTCCTTGTTATTTGTGGTGTGAATCCAGCCAATTTCAAAAATTGGTACATCGGGCTGTTGATTTTTGTATTTGTTCATTTTTCAAAATTATTTTTGCCATTGTGCATGTGCAGTGGATGACCAGGTTGATTGTGCACTTTTCGGAAAAAGCATGAAATTTCTAATATAGTACTAACATTAATTTTCAAATGTAGAAGGAAGTCAGATTTGACCTTTGAGAATCATGAGAGGTCAAATTGAAGATGGCTACCCTCAAATGCTCAAACTTGTTCAATTTGAGAATCAAAGTGTAAAAAAACATGGTTATATTTCCAAATGTACTTGATAATATATCAAAATTCCACCACAGTCTGACTACTAGGATCATATAATTTTCAAGTTGACAGCCTAATCACTTAATGATGAAAAAATCTACCTAAAAAAATCTAAGTAGTATCAGATATGCTCAATGACTGTCTAGAACAGTTTAACCATTTGAAATGTATAATTTTCAAGTCGAAAGTACTTTCTTCCTACATTACTTAAATGACATTCACTTTACCTTACAAATCAATTTTAATAAGTATATTATTTAAAGATTATAATAAATATGCTTTTTATGTTAATTTGTAACCAATATGTTGTATAGTTATTTTTTTTGTAGCCTTTGTATGAATTTTTTTAGTGTAATTGACATTTCAGGAGCTTTTGTATGATTATTCGCATGTCTTTATAAAGTTAGCTGTAATTGAAATAGAAATGGAAAAAAATTGTTACTGCCAATTTTATCCACAAAAGAGGTAACTTCCTGTCGACAAATTGTAGTAGAACTTGATACTACCAAAAACTGTGGGAAACTTTTGTCTGGGATGAATAATGAACAAGTAGTGGGCATTTTAAAGATTTGAACATCATCTTCAAATCTATACCATTCCAATAGTCAGACTTTGGTAGAACTTGGATGTGTTATCAAGCACACTTGACACTTTGAGAAACCATTGGAAAAACTTGCTTAGGGTATGAACAAGACATACCCTGGGTGCAACTAAGCAGTTTCTATGAAAGTTGGACCACACACCTCACAGCAGGTCCTATAAGGTGAACTGAGATGGTCACTAAAGGGTCATTAGGATACAATGATGTGTAAATTTTAAGTTTCGCCAATAGGGTGGATCAAACCCTTAAAAGGTCAAAATCACTTTTTTTCCACATGGTGTACATTTGATGACT